>OZ023273.1:149121443-149211443 GCA_964007475.1 Hybos culiciformis | reverse complement strand
TTTTTCCCTATGTGGTGTAGAATGAAATCTTAATATATTCAGTTTCGGGGTTAAGAGTTTTAGCTAAAATCATTTGAATGAATGCTGGTTATTGAATTGTTTTTATTACAAATTTAATTTAATTAACCAATTTTTTTTTTTGTTTTTTTTTTTCAAATATCTTAATAATTCTCATTCTAATAAGAAATTTATCACTTATAAAATCATTTGCATTTGATATTTTGACCTTTTTGAGCATGAAAGTAAAGAAACAATATTGTTCAGTTCAAATTTAAGGGGTTATGAAAGAGGAAATAAAATTATTATTATGGGTAATTTTCGAACATAATAAAATATTTCATTTTTAAAACAAAAAATTATAATTTGATAAGGAATTTATTAAATTGGAGGTTGATAAATTTATCGTGAAGGGGAATAAAGCCTTCCGGTTTATTTAAAAATATTTATCAAAATAACAAACTAACTATATAATATGACTTATGTCATTTCATACTACTGTTAATAATTTAATTAAAATGCCAATAAGTTACTTTGATTTTAAATGCACGCAATATGTATTGCTGTTAAACGATTTCTAAACGAACCTACATGAATTTTTGTTCTTGTTGCTGCGTTCTCAGTGGAAAAGGTATATGGATACTATACTTACAAAAAATAACTTGCAAAAACTAAGGAAAGTAAGTACTTTCTATATTAAATATTTTTTTTTTTCGTCTAGTGAAAAAATTGTTTGATTTTATAGGAAAGCAAATTAATTGAAATCATATCAGTTTCCGTTTTCAATATATAGTTAAAACAAAGCGTTTAAAGGATTAAAGATTTTTCAATTTATAACTAATTTTTGAATTTATAAATAAAATTTGAAACTTTTTAAAACTTCAAACTAAATTTAAAAATTTTCAATTCAAATTAGATTCAAATGTAAAGGAAAAATAAAAAATAAATCTCAAAATATTTTAAAATAAGCCTATAAAAACGCTATTAATATTATCATAAAATTTAAATTATTATAAAATATATTGAATATTATTAAAATACGAATGACATAATGTATTTTTGATCTTTCATTTTATTTTAATTTTTTTTAATCTCATCGGTTAATTTCTTTGCATCTGGTTTAGAATACTGTAATAACTACAGAAATAAAATTAAATTTAAGAGAATAATGCTAAGAAAAAATAATTCAAAAAAATTATTAAATTTTTTTTTTTTATAGAATTTTAATATCTAAAAAAAATAATAATGAATTGAAGAATATTACATTCAACAGGTAGCTATTTTTAATTAACACGGAATCATCCCGAAATAAATGATTTCTTTTCAACTTGAATTGATTATTGTTATATTCATTCGGATATTTTTTTTTTACTCATTTAGTATAATTGAGTTTTTATCCAGTTTTTCCACTTGATTAGGTAATACTTCTATAAACTTTTTTTTTAACAAAATTAAATAATAACGATTTTATGGTAAATTATTTTATTATTAATTTTTCAGAACGTTTGATGAATTAAAAAAACAAAGTCTATATATAGATTTTAAAACTTATTCCGATATCTTGATATATCTATTTAAATGTATGTATCTTGTTAGATGTTTTTTTCTAGAATATGCTTTTTATTTCAGAGTTCAAATGAACGCGAAAAATTAGGCTCCGAATAATTATTTTTGTTATTATATACATTAATTTACAATATAAATATTTACACTACTTAAATAGTGAATTGTATAAAATAATTAAATCTTTTGACTATATCGCATGGAAAATGAATAAATTCGAATTAGACTAATATAGGAATTTATATTTCAAAACATAATAAAACATTTTTTTATTTGTAATTTATTTAAAATACACACTTTTGAATTGAAATGCAACATAATTAATGATAATACTCTCAAGATATTTATACTTCAATTATTATATATATTTACTGTTCTCGTTAAAACTGAAAAGCCATTAGAGAATTCTCAAATGAATATTTGGGTTAAAAAAATAATCAAATATTTCCAGCCTATTCAATAAATATAATTGAAAATATAAAATACACTTGACCTAAAAATAGTTCATTTAATTCAATTATAGTTATTATATAATAATATAAACAAAGTTGTTATTAAAATATATAAAAATTAAACCAATATATCACAAAAAAAAAAAAAAAATAGAAATAAATAAATTAAATAAATAAATAAAATATAATTTTGTTCGTTTGTATTTTATTACCATATATTTTGTATATGTTTTACAAAATATTGAATATGGGTATTATAAATCTTTTTGACAGCAACATTATGTAAGAAACCAAAAAAATAAACGATAATTGTAAATTTATAACTCGTTAGAAGTTTTACCATATGTACTACATTTGTATACATATATAGATATTATACATATATAAAAAAAAGGAAATAAAAATATTTTTATATGTTTTTAAATTTAAACAAACATTTTATCAAAATCCGGACGAAGTAATATTGATAAAAAATTAATAAAAAGTTGTTAATAATTCAAAAGGTAAATACAGATTTTACTCATAAAAACATAATAAAAATATTGTTTGGGTTTTTTTTTTTTGTATCGTTTTATTTATTTATTTATTTTTTTTTGGTTTTTGGAACAAAAAAAGGAAAACATATTCTCATGTTATTCGCATAAACCACAAGAGAAAGGGTCATTTACAGAAAGGATTGTTGAAACTAAAATTATGTTTATTGAGAAGAAAAGCTGTCCTGAAGTAAATATCATCAGGAAAATGAAGTATAATGATCTATGTAATTATTTAAAAAAATATGATCAAAAATAGAAAATTTATATAAGTTTTGAAAAAAAAAAAAAATCCTTACGAACATTTTTAAAAAATTTATTTCGAATAAGATCTTTAAATAATTTCAACGAAGTCAATATATATTTCTATATATATAATATTTTTATATTTTCACCTATATATACACTGCACAGTTCTAATGTTCAAGGCATGTAAATTCGATTACGAAAAAAAAGTACGCAAAATAAATAAAAATCTTCTGCATAACATCCTCCAGTTACGTTCACATTTTTTTATATATACATGTTGTGTTTTTCTTGGAAAATACTTTTAATTTATCAAAATCATCAAAAATTCATATGAAAAAAATTAATAATTTATGATTTGTTTTGATTTGAAACTTAATATTTTTAGCTTTATTTATTTTAAATAAGAATTTAGAGAAAAAAACTCTTGAAATTTTCCGATGCCTACTGTCAATAAAGATATAAATATTACGGGGGTACATTTTATGTATTAATTTCGTATATTTTAACTTTAAGCTTCGAAAACTTCGTGATTGCATATAAAAGTAATTTAAAGATTTTTTCTAAACCAATAAAATACTAAAAATAATGAAATATATTTTAAACCTTATCTTAAAAAAACCTTTACCATAGCTCAAGTTTTACTGAAGGCTAAAAAAATCTATAATATAAACATCAAAACTGTCTGTCTGAAAATATTTATTTTGATATACAAATTAGCTTATAATTTTAATTTAGAATTTTTTTTTTTTTCGAAGCTTTAAACCTTTAATAGTATTAAGCATATTCACTTCTAAATGGTCATCTCAATCTTTTATGATTGATGTATTTAATTTTATATATATTATCCTTATAATACATCATCCTTAATTCACAATTTATTAACGAAAAATGTAACTAAAATAAATAAAATATTCATAAATAAAGAACATAAGTAATAATGGAAATAATATAAGAGCTCTTTAAAAAAAGAAAGAAATGTTTAAAGCAAATTTAGTACCAAGAAGGAAAAATTTATGATAAATAACAATAATACAGAAATAATGTTTGTAGAGCCGAAGGTAATAATAAATAAAATGTTTTCAAATTTTTTCAACATTTTAATAAAAACAAAAAAAAAATGTTTTTTTATCTGTGTAGAAACGGACGAAAGGAACTCAAATAATAGTTGTTTTAGAATTTTCATACATAAGAATAAGACAATCCATCTCATTATTCATATTTTCTTTTTTCGCGTAGATCATAATACTTTTCGTACTTTAAAAAAATACAAAAAAATGAAATCATAATAAAAATGAAAGTTAAACATAAACAACTTATTATGCTTACATTTATGTAAAAATATATAAACGTCTTGGTCATGAAATTTTGGAAAACAAAAAAAAAATTTCTTGTGCACGGATTGGATATAATGTTGATTCTTTCAGCATCGAATCGTACAACATAAATCAAATACCATTTCCTTTCCCAAATACGGCTTTTAGCAACTAATTTTCGACTCAGGTTATGCTTCTAATTCGACATTTTAAGTTGATGAGTTGACAGTGTCTGCCGCAAAAACAAATTTAATAAAAAGGTAAACTTTTTCACCTACAATTCTATGTACATTATACTTTTTACTTATGGTCTATCTGTTGAAGTTTTCTTCTTTTTTTTTACATAGTATCAGTTGCTAAATTTAATTAACTTTACAGGTTACATAATATGGAGCATACATAAAATGGAACATTATATTATGTTATATAGTATGTACATACATATGTTATGCATGTAGGGAAAGCAACGACATTATGTAATGAAATAGAAAAAAAAATGTTTTAATGGTTTAAATGACCGACGTTACAAATTTTGCAAATTGTTATTGTTGAAACAAAAATAAGATATAGCTTATTTATATAATCATAAAAATAATTAGAAGAAATCATCATAAAATGAGGTCAAAAATGAAATTAAGGTCAAGTAGACACAAAAAGCAAAAAAAATCAAAAAGAACTGATATAAAATTTTGAAGTTGTTTTTGTTTTTCTGGCGAAAGTAATATCAAGAGAGTTTTTAAGTTAATAAACCTATCTTTCACACAAGATATATAGGTTATGCGGGTGTGACAATTCACAGAAAGGTTATGCGTAATTTAAATCGTTTCGCATATTTTCATGTTATAGTATACAAAAGTAAAAGCTCTAATGCAAAAGTAAAAGATCTAATGCATATTTAGTAAAAGTTCTAATACATATTTAGTAGAAATATAGAAACTAGCTTTAATTAAATAATTTTTTTTAATTATTTAGGCTTGAGATAATATTTTTTGACTATTGTCTGTGGACTTTTTCATGCATTGATTTTCAAGAACTTCATAATTTAGTCAAATTAAAATTCGAAGTTAAGAGCAACTTGATCAACTCTATATTGTTATTAATTCTTAATAGAGAATAACTAACATTATCCTCTTTAGTATGACAAAGATAATGCGAAAAATATAAATTTGAATAAATGATAATATTTTGTTGTTAACATAATAATTATAAGAATTATTAAAAATTTTTGCGTAGAACTTATAATTCTTGTGTTTTATAAAAACATAGAACCTTTATTGACAACTGATTTCTAAGCTGAGGATTTTCGAAATAATGTGAACACTAGAAAAAAGAATCTTCCTACAACATTAATAGCATTGAAAATAATTTTTCTTTACAATTTTTTTATATTTATAATTTTCTTTCATTATAATAATTATTCTATAGAAAGAAAAATAAACATATGTTAATTAAAACAAGAATTATTTTTAAGCAGATTTATTTTGTTTAATTTGTATTCCTATTGCTTAACGAAAAAAGATACAATTTGTAACACCTGAAATAAGTTTTTTTTATTGTTTTTTTTTTTTTTTTAACTTTTGTTTTATAAAGATAAAATTACATAATGAAAATAAGGGGTCAACAATTATAATCTAGTAGAATTTTATTTTTTTTATTTATTTTCGAAAATGTTATATTTATAATTTTTGACCCTTTTTTAATATTTTTATTTAACCCTTAGTAATTGATGGAAATGAATATTTTTTTTTTTTGCTTTTTGCTTTTGCGTAATTTAATATTATCAAAGTATGAAAAATAATAAAGTCTATGTGTAATAAACCTTTTTTTTTTTTCTTCAGGTTATTTTAATTTGTGCAAAGTAATAATAAAAAAAAAGGTAAGTATTATACTTAACTTTCAAGGTAAATAAAAAGTATTGAAAACTAAAAGTAAAATATGCACAAATTAAATTAAGCATAAAATGTATCTAAGCCAATGTAAAAGAAACTGACTCATAAATTAAGGATTGCTATATGTAGTCAGAAACATTTTTGACGATAAACTTGTGTAAACGTTAAAGAAAATATAAATTTAAGGGTAATTGTTTGAAAAAATTTGATTGGGTATAAATTAAAAAATTAAAATTGGCTCTTAATATCTGATTTGTCATTTTTTTCCGAAATCTGTTAAAAAATGATCACATAAAATTAGAAATAAATATTATTTTCTCAAGCCCTTCCCATTTAAGTAAATAAAAATATTGTATAAATCAATGATAATCTCAAATATAAAATTAAACAGATATATATCTAAACTTATACAACTCTATTCGTTTCACTTTGATCTTATAGGTTACTACCTACTATAACTATCAAATAAAAAAAAAAATATATTTTTAGAACAAATATTTTTATTACAAAATTTTTAAAGTTTTTAAATTTTTAAAGGAAATTACGATAATGGAAATTTTATTTCACCATGAAAACCAACATTATAATTTTTATAACAAAATAAATGAAAACTTCTATCAGGATTAGAATCAATTTGAAATCTTACCTATACTAATAAAGGATATTAACGTACACATTACATATATTATATCGAAAAATTTATGTTTAGTTCACAGTATTTATATAATGTTTGCTTGAAATAAAAAATATAAATTATAATTATTTTTAAAAAATTATTAAAGTAAAAAATAATAAGATATTATCATGGCAATTTAAAGTTGAATATAAAATATAATTTCCAGCATTGTGGAATACTTACTTATATTTCCAATACAAACATATACATTATTTTGATACCTAATTTTTCCTGAATAAAAAAAAAAAATAATAATAATATTTTTGTGGCAAAATTTCTCTCTGAATATCAACACTTTATCCTGACAATTTCATAATGAAATTTTTTAAATGTCCTTTATAAGAAAATGAGAAAAAAAGTAGGTAATCCTTATTGGTTTTTCATGGAAATTTTAAAGGAAAATTACTTAATAATATTATTTTAATTTAGAATTTTCTAATTTACATTTAAAATACAACTTACATGGGAATGAAAACTTTTCTGAATACAAAAATATATATATGTATAATCTTTAATTAACTTTGAATTTTAATTTTCTTCTCAAAATTTATTCCACATTTATTATCTCTTGTTTTTCTTACTCAAAAAATTATTGTCTTGCGGATTTAAAGAAAATTCTGTAAAATTCTAATTAAAAGAAAAAATCAATTACATACTTTTCTGATTTTGGGCTTTAATGTGTTAAGTTTTCGTTAAAGAAAAAAGAATTTGCAGAACATTACCCAACGGATCAAATTGGTTTTTTATCAACTTTTCTGACTTTTTCAGGAATTCAACTTAACGAATAAAACATAGCACCATGTGTATAATGAGATATACCAAGCAGAATCGACAAGAGAAATAATTTTTATTTGCAAATGATATCTGATTGACTTTTAAATGATCTTACTTTCTATTATCTATAATTATTTTCAAATGTCTCGAAAAAAAAATCTTTAAAGTACTGTTGACTGGAATTAGAATAACATATAATATCGTCTTTTAAATAAAAATTGATTACAGTTCCAAGGGGAATAAAAAGTTTAATAATTACCAAATAATGTATTTCGTTCCACCCACCTTTGAACAACTGATTGGAATGAGGAAAAAAATAACTTAATGTAACATCTATCTGAGTGGTTTTCTGGTTCAATTTTTCAATTATAAAATTAAATTGCGGTATAGAAAATAAAAAAAGAAAAAAAAAACACGGAAGAAATATTTGAAAAGAAAATTTATATTAAATTACTTACCTTAAAACTAGGTGTATACCGAATTTTTAATTTTATTTGTTTTTTTTTTTTTTGAAAATAAAATAAGGATTGTTAAAAACCCTTTCTATTCCATCTAATTATAGTAATTGATGGGGAAATTGGATACAAAATATAAACTTCCTCAATTACTTAATATTAAGTCAACGTCTAATTAGAATTTAACATTATAAAGGTATCCTTTAAATTAAAAAAAAAAATCCTTTGGTAAATTTTGTCAAGAACAAAAGTACAACACAATTGAATAGATTTTAGAGATTAATATTGAGTTTTGAAGAAAAAATTTTGGCTTCCACTATCATTAAAACAATAAGAAAATTGGTTTCTTTTATTAGTGTGTATTAAAAGTATCTGTATATGTATACACTAAAAAAATCCTATGAAAATGTATTTATGCTTCTACTATATAACTTCTATATATAGAAAATGTTCTCAATATTTAAACAATTTCTTTACATAGGTAGTTGATTATAATTATTAATTTATTTTCGTCCATTATAGAGATATCATCACAAATAATGTCAAATATATATAATAATAATAATAATAATAATAACAATATTTCACAAATTATAATCAACTGAAGATAAGAGAATGAATATTACAAAATAACATTGTCCCTAGAGTCAAGTGGTAGGCATGTACAGAATTCTCCTTTTTATCTTTTTTTTTTCGTTTTTTTTTTTTTTTTTGGAAAATTGGAAAAACTTTCAAAAAAAAAAAATAAATAAAAATGATTTTATTGTATAACAAGGCTATTGAATTATAAAAATTTATAAATAGGAATTCATACATTAATGTCCTAAAAAAGGCACCTTTATTGTCATTTTATTTCTTTATTTTTCTTTCTTTTTTGTTTTTGGACAAAAAAAAAAAATCGGAAACGGAAACAAACAAACAAAAACGTAAATATTTTGTATAATATTTTTTGTTTTGTACTACGTATGTTCTTATGTTGCACGTGACATTTCCAAATAAGCAATAATGATGACAGGGAGGAAGAACTTATCTGTTTGGTTATCGTGAGGACAAAGCTGAAAAAGGAAAAATATGTTGTGCAGGATGTGAAAGTGAAATATATTTATATTATTTATTTTTATTGTATATTATGTTTATATAAGTATATTAAATATGTTAAAATATATTTGAGCTTTAATGTGTGGTATTTATCATAGATTTAATGATAATTTTATTTTTATTTTTTTATAAAATACGAAAAATCCGTTGACAATTTTGCAAAAATAGTCGAAAATTGCAAATTACACAGAGTAAAAGTAAGTTCTGCAATTATCTTAAATATGTTTAGCTTCAGCGATTACAAACGTAATAAAAGATTAATATTTTGTTAAATTGTAAATTCTAACGAGTATAAAAATATATTATGGATTGCAAACTTATCCTTTAATTAAATATTTTAGGCCTTTGGATTTGAGTAATCACATTATCAAAATCAAGTTATCTTTCTTAAACTTAACTTAAAAAAAATTTGACAAGATAACTATTAATATTATACACTTATTTAGATAATAATTATTTCATTTATATTCATTTCCTTAATTTTCATATAAATTTTTTACATAATATCCTTGAATATATATTTTATTTGAAGTTATTATATCGTATTATTATAAAGAAAGTTATGTCATAAAATGAATTTTGATATGAAATTTATAGTTTATTGAATATCATAAAAATATTTTAATGGGACCACAATATAATACAGTAGTATGACTATAAAATCAAATAAAGGATTGGCTCTATTGTTTTATTTTCAATTTAATTAGAATATTAAGCTTTTATATTTTAAACCATATAAATATGTATAATATATCACATTTAAAAGAAATAAAAGAATTGATTAGGTTTGTAAAAGTTGAAAAAGATAAAAATAAAGAAAATTGTGTACATAATTTCCCCAGTTAAATAATATAATAATAATAAGTAATTGAATAGCACAGATAAATTCGATAATATTAAATTTATAAAGAAATAATAATAAGTGTTAAAATTCTTTTTAATTCCTAACTTATTACAAATTTTTAAGAACCCAAACATTTTCAAACGTATTACTCGTTACGCATAGACCGATGTGTAAATAATTTTCTTTACATCAATAGAGAATTCAAAATTAAATTTGAAACAAATTTAAATTTACTTAGATTGAGTGTGTAAATTAAATAATTGATTAAACGCAAAGTTCATTAACTTATTCTCTTTTGGAATGCACTTTAACGATTGATAACACTGCATGGTTCCGAAAACCGATTTAATATTTCGCTTGACGTATATTTCTATATCCAATAAAATCAATAATTATTTTTCTTAACAGAATATCATTAATGTAAATTTTATTTTGCATAATGAATGACAGATAAAATTTACCAGACATTATGAATTATATAAATTTAAAATTTATGCATAAATTTATTATATCGATTATTATATCGATATTATTTATTTTATATTGCTATTTAAATCTTAAATCTGTCTGAATTGTATTTTCACGCTTGAATAGAATAATAATAAAAAAATAATGTATGTTACATCTTTTTGGATGGATATGATTTTTTTTTTTAAACCCAGTCTTATAATTCATATTATTTTGATTTGAAATAAAGAACAAAAAAATTAATAATTTATATTTTCAAGTATAGACAGAAAATAAAAAAAAAATAACAATCAAATTTTTTTAGGGACTAGTAAAAGTGTATTAATTTGGAAACCGTGTACCTTTTTGGTTATCAAAAATGTTTAAGAAAGGAAGGAATTAAAAAAAATAAATTTTAAGATACACAATTTTATTATTTAAATTATATTATGTTGGTACTAAAAAGTAGAAAATAAAACTCAGTATAATTTGCGAATCCAAGATAATAACTATAAACTAAAAATTAAAATTGCGAGGTTCTCATGAAACGAATATTAATAACCTCAGGATTTTAGTTAAATACATGCATGTCAACATATTTTCTAGCATAAAAAACTTATTTTCTTGGATTCGAAAATTATACTGAGTTTTATTTTCACCTTTAAAGTACATATTTAAGTAATAAAATCGTGTGACTTAAAATTTAATCACTTTTTTTAATTTAAAACTTTTTAGTCTCTAACTTCCAAACATACAAGTGTAATTTAGACTGTTTATTTCAGAATTTTTTTCTTTTTAATTACACATTGAATTGATTTAGTTTCTTTATACTCCGCAATCTATTTATCAAAATATATTTTTAGATCCCAGAACGAATCTTTGAATTAAATTGCAGGCTAAGCCAAATATTGCTTAACAAATATTGCGCCCCTAGGCGAAAATAAATTTGCGCCTACCCCACCCCACAATTTAAAAAAAGAAAAACAACAATTTTTGTTTTATTTTTAAATAAAACAATGCTAATAAGCAATATTTCCAATTTCCTGTTTTCGACAAAACCAAGTACAAACAATCAGAATCTATTTTAAGATCACATCCCGACATCTTAACACAATAAACAGTTTTTGTAAGCTACTAGAATCGATCTGAACTGTTGACTGGCATACAAATTTTCATCGAAATTCATTTTTTTTTTAAATCCAGTAATGCTAACTTTAATTTGAGATTATAAAATCAAATCAATCAGTCATAAAATTATTTTTTGTGTGCTCGATATATGGGAATGTGAACTTGCAATCAACTTTTGACTCACTTCCTCCGTAAAAATTAAGGGTTTGTGCAAGTAAATTGGCTTGCCGGAAGTGGTTGCCGGAAGTGGTTGCCGGAAGTGGTATTTTAAATAAGAACGTTATAATTATTGACATTTCGAAAATCTCTAAGCATTTTTTTTTTCGTTATTTATCATTCCAGCTTTTAAAGCTTGTAGAGATGTTTTTTATGAAATGTATATTCTTTGAATTTCAGCATAACAATTCAGCAAATCATCATACAATATAAATAAAGAAATAAAAAATGTATATAGAGCTCAAAAACTATTCCTTTTTTTACTTTAATATTCAAAGTACAGGCACTATAATTATAAAACAAGGAGCATTTAAATATATTTTCATTTTTAGTATACAATTATTATTTAATTTTTTCCGATTTTAAACAATATGACTTTTTAAATTGGTTTCTCTTGTTTTTTTTTTGTTTTTTTTTTTATTAATACTTTTAATATAAGTTTTAATTTGATTTTCATATTAAAAATTGTGTTATGAAAAATAAATTTGATTATATTTTCAACAATCCTATTTTGTCCAATTCAATGTTATTTTTTTTTTTCTTATTTTTCTTTTTTTAAATTAAATTAAAAAAAAAATAAAAAAATTGAATATTGGTATAGTGATTTTCAATTTTTTATATTTTTAAATTGTACATGTACACACTATATGCTATACATAAAGTTTCTCTTTTTTTTTGTATTAATATTTTATATATTTAAAAATAAAAAAAAATAAAAATAAAAAAAATACTGAATATTAGAGAAAAAAAAAATCAATAACGATAATAAATTGAAAATTGAATTGAAATCATACATATTGGATACAAAGACTGTATATATATAAGTATAGAACAACGTATAGTTTATTTATTCATATTTCAAATTCATTTTAAAAGAAATGAAACAATATCACAAAAAAAAAAAATAATAATAATATAGACACTATCTTTGTTTACTTTATTTTTTATATAAAACAACAAGGAAAAAAAAAAAAATAATATTAATATAAAAACAAAACATAATCTAAATATTATTCCAGGGGCTAGGTATATACATGGTTGATTGGTTTGTCTCTTGAAAATTTTGCTGTTTTTTTTTTTTTGTTATTTATTTTATTTAAATTTAATTTAAATTTTATTTTATAAGAATAAAGAAGAAAATCAATAAAATAAAGAGAAACAAGAGAAGTTCTGAACAACATACATATAAGGTTATTATTCTTGCCGTGTTTTAAAGTATTGATATATGTACCTTACCTATGTCATCGGTTTTTATCTTTTTATTTTTAAAGTCCATGAATATCGTTTTCAGTCAAAGGATTTATTGTTGTTATTTTTATTTTTATTTAACAAATTTTGATGATAGTTATTTTGTCATTTTGTACAAGATTTAAATTTTTTTTAAAATTAATATCATTTTTAAAAGACAATCTTCTTTGGTTAAATATTTCGTAAGAGTCCATTGAAATACACAGAATATGGAATAAAAATAATTGAATAATTGAATTTTCTTGTATAGGTAGTGTAGGTAGTTCTTAAATCATGAAAATAAATAGTATTGTCATGCATAATCTTGCCGTATTAAAAATATTCCGAAATATTTATAGTAAGTTTTATATTTTTCTGATTTGAATGGACTAATTTTTTTTGCATTTTTTAAAAAAGTGAAAGTTCTTCTTTTGAAACTCTTTGATTCGCAGAAATTTAACAGAAAAACTGTTTTCTTGAGTTTAGACAAAGTGTTTTCTAATTATCTGCTAAACTTAAGAAAACTGAATATATTTTTAAATATTTTTATAAAGGCATCCGAATGTATTAATATAATTGAGAGTTTCATCAATTTAGAAATTGAAATAACAATATTTCCAATAATTTCAATAAAATATTCTTAATACAATTTATGTTATTGATTTTAAGAAATATGCGGTTGGAGAGAAATCTTCTTTCATGTATAGTGAATTATTAAAATAGCGATTTATTATTCTAAACGAAAATTTCCAGGAATTATTAGCCTTTATCTATTCCTGGTGTATCACGATTACAATATTAAATTTAAAATATCTCATAAAAACAATAATAATAAGTTCCCAATTATATACAAATATATATTTTAAAAATAAAAAAAAAAATAAAAAAATTTTATATTGCAAATAAATTCCAACACTCCGATTTCTTTCCGTGTGCCAATTATTTTCATGTAATAACAATAATTTCAAAAGAAAATTCTATTTTTATAGGTTAAATTTATTTTTATATTTTATTGGGTCTAATCTATATCTAAATAAATATATAAAAAAATTACAAAATCAAAAAAATTACATAGAAAATTTCTAATAATTCATTCTGTTAATATTATTAGGTATATTTTTTAACAAGTTGATTTAATTAAAAATAACCAAATATTTATCTCTTTTAATATTAAATAAGACTAACATTGTATCCATAAATTATTTTTTTTTTATTGATTTTCAGTTTATTAAATTATTTTCTTTAATATCATCTAAAATATTATGCACATGTACATTTATATATATTTAAAACAACATTCAATATTAAAATGATTATAAAAAAAAAAGAAAATAATTTTTGTTCTAGATTTTTGTTTTTTATTTTTCCCCTTTGGAATTATGAAATTATTTCGATGAGAAATCAATAATCTCAATTTCCAAAAATAAACTTAATTTCAAAATAAATGTATACCTACAACATTATATGAAATAAAAACAAAAAAAAATTACTTTCCCTCTGATCAATTAACAGTCAGTGTTTTATTTTATTTTGAAATTTTTTATTACAAAAAATAAAATAAAAAATAAAATAGAAGTCACGTTACACAATTCAGAGCGGGAAAAATATAAACATTGCCAAAAGCTAATTTTTTTTTTTTTTGTTTATTCCGTTTTTTTTTTTTTTTTGCATAAATGGAAATTCTTTTTACAGCTTGATAGAAAACAAATATTTGCAAAATTAACGTATGTTGTTCAAAATAATTTATAAGAACTAAGAAGGATATTGATAAAATTGATTTTCACACATGCACAAATCATATTTTGTTGTTTGCTTTCTCAACATAAGAATTTTTTTTATCACCTTGAGATATCAAATTAATTATTTATTATTATGCTTTGGTGATGACCACGACTAAATAATTATTATTCCCTTATCAATAATATTTGGTTTCAATAACAAATAAACATAGATATAATTATTATGTATATAGTATAATTAATTGTGTATTGTTTTTAGAAAATAATTACATTACTAAAATTATTTTAAGTTATAATTAAACAAAAATATATATGTTGTATATATGAAAAATATTATGTTAACTTTATGTAAATAAACATTTTCGTATTTAACAAAAACAATGTGACAAAGAGGTAAATAATATAGAAAAATATCAACGATAAATTTTTATTATCCCGGAGGTATTCTATCAACGAAAGGAAAATATAGGAAAAAGGGAAATAAATAAGTTTTATTATTTATTAATATAATAATTTAAATTGGATTTCAAAATTTTTGTTTTTTTTTTTTTATATTTTATATAATAGTTTTATTATTAGTAGACTGAAGGACTGAAGTTAGTAAATTTTAATTATATATGTACATATTAAAATATATGTATGTACATCATAGTCATCAGAATAATAAACTAAAATATTACACATAAAATTGTATAATATACGTATCTAATTATTTAGTCAAGGAAAGTTCGAAACATCAACAACATAATATAACATTTATGTTATTCCACCCACAATGAACTTATAACAATAATGTTAAATTATTTTCAATAAAATTTGACTTTTAACATTATTTTTATCTATTTCTAAGTTCATTATATCCCTTCTACTCCTCTATGTATTATTTTAAAATATTATTCATAATTATGCATGAATTATTAGAACAAACTAGAATTTTATTATTAGCTTTTTGAGTTTTTCTAATGAATTATGTATATAATATATTTTATACGTATTTTATAATAGACATTTTGACCTAACATGAAATAATGTGTAAATAATTTCCGGCCAATTTTCCATATTAAATTGATTGGGCTTTTAAAATCGAATTAACTAAAATTATTACAATCACTTTTTGTGAAATAAAAAAAACTAAACTATCTAGGTATATTATGTATTTATTTATTATTATTATAACAATAGTGTTGTTATTTCAATTATTGATCTTTATTGTTAAGCTTTCACAAATTAAGTTTTATGAAACTTATATGTAATTGTATGTATTATAGTGATAATTTCATTTTCATGATGAAGAATATTATAAGATTTTTAAATAAATAATAATAATCTTAATACTTATTGAGGTCAGGAATCTTTCGTATCGAAGTAATAAGTTATAAATTGAAAAAACACAAAGAAAAATTGTACGTTATTAAAAATAAAAATAAGTACATACAAAAATAAAAAATAATCTGTACTTTGTTGTTAAAGAGCTAGAACCATCAATTTGATCGTATAAAAGTTACAATATTTTTATGAACTTCTACTTTACTATTTATTTGTTATGAGATAATATTTTAGCGAATAATGCGAATATATAACTTTATTTGTAGATTTGATTATAATATTTAATTAAAAAAATTCCACAGAACTAGTAATTACATGTTTTTTGACATTTAAAACCTTCTGAAAATTTTCTAAATAAGGTAGGCTTGCCAGGTGTACGTTATTTAAACGTACCGTACGTTATTTTGGCTTACAAAATTAGAATGTACGTTATACCCAAAATTTGTGAAAACGTACCCAAAGGTACGTTTTTTACTGATTATTTTTAAAGTTGAAACAAATTTTTAAAAATTGTTGTAATTTAAACCGAATGAGATAATAAATACCCGAAAAGGAAAACATAAATTTACCATTTTCGTATTACGAAAACAGTTTCGTTTATATTATACTGCTGGCTCGTTTATATTATGCAGCGTTTTTGTTTAAAGGATAGAATTACCCATTTGTATATATTTAAATAAAAATTTCGCAATGGTGCTATATTTAATTCAATTTTTTTTTTATAAAAAGCAATTCAATTATATAACATTTACCTACATTTTGTTTTCTTTTTTATGCACTTAAATTTTTGTGGGTACGTTTTTTTAGAAATTTTTATCTGGCAAGCCTTAAATAAGGAGATAATATTTTGATAATATTTTTTTTACTTTTTGGCATCACTCATTATATTACGACAGTTTATTGTGTAACAAATGCCATTTTCATTTCCATATGAGGAACTAATTTTGAAAACATTTGGAAACAAATAACTTTTACCAGAAAAATGACATAAAATTATCTAAAAATTTAAAATGTTTAAAAAATGCACCATCTATTTTTGAGTGTAGAGGATTTTCCGTTTAATTATTTTAGAGATAATAAAATGTTTCAAAAAATAATGACTTTTTCATTTTTCCTTTCAATTTATCATTTCAAATACTTAGAAGTTTTCAACACTCTAGGCTTTAACTTTTTGATATTGATATTTTCCAATTGAAAGCATTTTATGCTTTGAAATTTAATATTTATCTTGGGAAAAACATTATTTTCCATCTTATTGAACCCTCGTTATTTTCAATTGAAAATACTAAATATGAAATTTTCAAATATTTTTCTATTTGTTCTTTATACTTTATTTTCAGAAAAATAAAAAAAAAACACAAATATAAAAAATAAAATAAAATTCTTATCTGATTAAACGGCAAACAAGAGAATTTTAAAGTTTTGAAATTATGTTAACACTCCACAAACTATATATATAGAGAGGAAGCTATTTAAAATGATTGATATGAACACAGTCGTAAAGTGGAAAATTCTCAATCAAAATTATTCATTGACTGTTGATACTTTCGTCCATATATGATTGATTGAAATTAATTTCAAGCCATTACATTATTATAATGAACTGTCTGATTATAATGACCTGTCCGATTCTGAGATGAATCTAATGTAAAAAGGATAATGGAAAAATAGTTGATTTATTGTGTTTGAAATAACTTCACTTATTGAAAAATTTTATATGTATAGATCAATTCTAAAAAATTAAATAGGAACAACAATTTGCTTCTAGTCGCCGGAAATGATTAGATGGTACTAGTCTACACTGGAAAAACTTAAGTTTTATATACATTCAATTATATCTATAAAACCCTAAAATTTGAACTTTAAGTACGAAGGTACGTGGTGTGATAAAAATAAAACGGAAACAACAATTCGCATCTGCCTATTTTGAGCTAACCACCGGAAATAGTTAAGTTCTAGACATTTACGTTTATATTAAACAGCAGTTGAATTGTTACTGAAAGCGAAATGTTCAATTTCTTGTTATCTCGAAGATTTAGTAACATTTTCTAGGGTATGTTGTTCGATCTCTCTCTAAAGTACTATTTACATTTTGCTCGTATTGTCAATTTCCTATTTAAAATAAATAACACTTACCTAACCATATATATTATTAAACAGTTCATTCGTTGATATATTATATTCGTAAATAATATCATATCGCAGGTTTAACATAAAAACATAATGTATCAGGTTCAAATAATATTTTATACCCGAATCTTAATACTGTTCAAATCATATTTAATAGATGAGTAAATAAATATTATATTAAAAAAAATAAAAAAATTTAAATCACACACGATTTCATTTTTGTTAATGGAAATTAACAGTTCACTTTAATTTCTTATTTCATTTTAAAACATTAAAAAAAAAGAAAAGATTTACGCAATTTTTATTTTTAATAAAAAGGAAATTAAGAGCTATTAGCTTTCCATTTGTTTTTTTTTTTCTTGAAGGAAAAAAAAAATTACGTATCACAGCAACGTTCCTTCTTGATTTTTTATTTTCAGATTGTTTTGCATTTGTTATAAATTTTCTTTGCAATAATTTCAATTTTGAAATGAAAAATATTTGAAACTAATTAAGCACAAATTTGTAATCAACTTTAATCAGTGCTGACATTTATTTGTGTTTAAATATTTATGTGAATTGAAAGCTTTTATAGGTATACATTTAATAGTTATTAATATTAATTTATTATTAATTTGTTTTATAAAAGTGATACTATAAAGATAACTACGATATAACAAATTTTTTTAAGTACATTATGTATACATATAAAATTAACAAGACTATAATTAACGCACATATAAAATAAAAATTGATAATTTTAAAATTCATATTACTACATATAAGAAGATACTATTTAAAATCAAATTTATAATCTTTGACTCTCTGAAATTAAATTCATAATCCTACAAAAAAATTTCTTTTCGAAAACTAATCATTAGACATTATTACAAATTTATACTACAAATGAAGCACATTTAAAATTTTTTTACGTGATATAAATTTGTTTATATCGTTCTAATACATATTTTTTTTCTTTAATTTTTCAACTCTTTCAATAAAAAAAAAGTATGCAACATTAAAATCTCATTAAAAAGGAAACATAATAAAAAAAATATAGAAATGAGTGGGAAAGTTTTTTATCTTTTAATTTTTTTTTTTTTATTTTAAAAATGACTTTAAAACATTTATACTTGTGTACTATATAAGTATATAAAATGTATATTAATGTTAAATTATATATATATATATATAGTAAGTATATGCGAAGTATTTATAGATTTTTTATTAATAAATTTTATTAAAAAAAAATTTTTTAGTTAAAAACATAGCTAATAAAAAATATACGTATATAGTTTAAAGTGATGCTGATTTATACTATTTATTATAGATTTTTATTTGAATTAAAAAATTTTATTTATAAATAATGTAAAAAATGTATATTCGAAGTAAAAGGTTTTTATATTCTTAGATAAAACATTCTTCGAAAAATTTAATTATTTTTTATTGAAATTTCAAATTGAAGTACGCTAGACGAAACTACAATTAATTTCGGAATTTACAAAATCTGATATTGTCAGTTACTCATCTCTTTCAGGTTCCAACATTTTTTTTTCTGTATTTAAATAATGTCAGCATAAAATAATCCTAAGAAATAATTCAATGTTGCCCTTGACAAAGTATTTTCACTTATCAAATCAGATAACAAAAATTTCCTTACTCCATAAATATATGATTATTCTGTCCACAAAAATTCTTTTAAATTCTATCTTATACTTATAATATTGGAAAAAAAAATTCCACACACATGTTGAGCTAATTTTCTTAAAAGATAAAGTTTTTTACTTTGCGACAAGATAATATATATTTTTTTTCTTCTCATGTTTATACTGTTGTAGAGGAACACATAATGGGAATAATTTTTTTTTTTTTTTATGGAACAAGGAATTTAAATAAATAATAACTTAAAAAGTGTATCCGCCCAGTTCTTTGAACATTAAAGCTATCTTGGAGATTATTTTGACTTATTTTATAGAATGTTAAATTTCAGCTCACCGTCATTGACATGCGGCGGCATGGTACAGTGTTTGTTGAAAATTCTATCTCGCTTGATTTATTTCTTTAAAGTTTTCACCTGTTTTCTTTTAAATTTAGAGAAAATTTAAATCAATGGTTATTTTATAAACGAAACTAGGCATTCGTACATACATTAATTTACAGTACATAAAGATCGAAAACAGTACAATGTAGTGAAAATTATAAAAATATAGAATAATGAATGATGAAAAATTCTTGAAGACTGATGATAACCCCGGTTGAGTAGCTCAGTACTTTTCTTAATCTGAATCTTAAAACTGCGAAATCCTTTAAGAATTCAAGTTAAATTAATCAAATTAAAAATTTTACTCTATTTAGTGTTTACAAAAAAAAAATTCAATAAATCTTTCGCATAATATCAAAAGACGAAATTTTTTCCTCAATGAAAAAATAAAATCTGCATTTATAAATAAATCTTATAATGGGAAACACAGCAACCAAAAGTGTCATATATTAAATGCCATCTTAACAACTGCTAATTTGTTTCTTATGGTTTGAATTTGAAGAATCTTTTTGGGAAACCAGAAATTAAAAAAAAAATATTTTTAAGACTTTAATCCAAACAAATTTTTTATTTATAAAATATTAACAACCAGATATATGTACATATGCTTATATAAATATATTTTCAAAAATAAAAAATATTGTTTGAATTAGAGTTAAATTTTTATTATTATAACAGCTTAAAATTAAAAAAAAAATATTTTGTTTAGAAATAATAATTTATTAAAAAATTAATCTAATTTTATTTTTTAAATATATTTTGTTGATATTTTGGGCCGCAATTTCAAGGTTCAAAATCCAATATTTCTACTGCCAATACTACCACAAGCACATTTAAGGGTATATGAAATGATTATTAATGAATATTAATGAGTATTTTGATTGTTATAAGCTGTTTTTAATATCTAACATTTTTTATGTCAATGGTTCAAAATTAAGTCAATTTGAAATAAAAATTTAGCAAAAAAAACCTAAAAACTCTAAATCATTTTTGAAAATACAACGATTAACTAACATTTTAATTTTACTTATACTTATTAGATTACAATTATTTAGTATTTACTTTTACTACAAATTTTCTTACTTTCTAATACAAAATACAACATTAATATTTTTCCACATAATACATTAGTATAGGATAATTAATTTCTTGAAGTTATCTTCAAAAAAAAAAATACATCAATCACATCGATTGTCAATGCACAATCATCAAACAATTCTTGCTGAAAAATTATGCATATTTATGATATTTTTCCGATTTTTTTTTTTTTAATATTTTTGAAGAAAAATTTCAAAGAACATTGAATTTTATCGGAAAATAATTTGACTTTATAAAATATTGAAGTTTTTTGAGGAAATTATTCATTGCATGCATCCTGAAAATATAATTCTTAGTTTAGTTCTACAAGTCAAAAGTTATACCATGTAATATACCAAATTAAATCACCTATGACAAATTAGGTAAGATTTTATCGTAATTCTCATGTATATAGGTTTAGTAAATTTGTTCTTCATTATGCTTAAACATTCAACAAAAAGAGAGATTAATTAACTAATTCTTATATTACTCGGAAATGGTAAAGATTGAAGCCGAAACAGTGATATCTGGAGAAATTATTTTCTTAATATTAGGATGAATTAACATAATATTGACAATATAATAATAAAATGTTACATTTTCTTGGTATTTTTTTAATGAGAGTTGTTAAAATCCACAATCTATTTAAAATAATTCAAATTAAAATGTATATTTTATTATGATTTATTTTATACTATACTTATGCTAAATGCAATTAAAATAAGATTATATAATTGCATTAATAATTTAATGCAATTTAATTAATTAAAAACAATTAAATATGCAAAAAAAAAAAAAAAAGAAGAAAATTATATTTTCCTCAATTTTATTCCACATTTTAATCTTTAATGTTTATAATTTAAATCCTTTAAAATTTTTCTTTTTATAATATTCGTGCACACTTTAGTTGAAGAAAAAAAAAAAAAAAACAGACTTAAATTGAATATTTATGAACACCTGGCTTTCATAAATCAAACATAAAGGAAAAAAGTCATGATACACACATAGAAGAGCAGAGATTATTCCTCACTTTGTTTAAAAATTTTTTTTTATTTTGCCCTTAGTAAAGCTAAAATTCTATAATACCATGGGAAAAAAATATAAAACAGTTCATGAATAAATTTTTTATTATAAAAAAGGCTTTATTATTTTTTTTTTAATATTTATTTATTTTTTTTTTATATATTTTTATTACTTTCTGATCTAAATTAAGGCGAAAAAAAAATATATGTGTGCTAATAAATGAATACAAAATCCAATTTTGTGGTCCTTTTATTTTTTTTTGTGTTTTGAAAAATTTTTAGAATAACTCTGTAAAAGTTTGGATTAGACAACAAGTTCCAAACAAAAAACTTGATATTAATATAAACCCATTCTTTTTCGCATAACCTTTTAATAACTCTTTGGTTGTATTGTCTTGACGAATTTTAAAGCAATATGATATTATATTAAGTGAATAATTGAAGTATATTATATATTGGAATGTTATTATTATATTAAAATTTATTGCTAAAATAAAATCAAAACATAATCCCGAAACCAATAGAGTTTCCCATTTTAATGCATTCAAATAAAAGTTATGAAAGTTATTTAAAAAAGTACTTGAATTGCAATTTTTGATAAGACTATCGGAATATTGACTATGAACCCAACTTTTTCTTTTACTATAGAATTATTTAAATTATGAGTTCGTTAACCAGATCTTCAATGTAGTACGATATGAAATTTTACTTTATAATAATTTCATTTATCCCATCTAAACTAAATTTCTATAGAAATAGAATTTCAAAAATCTGTAAAATGTCAAAAATAGATTTTCTTTATATATTTATGTTTTTTCGAAAAGTGACTAAAAAAAAAATTTTTATTTCTCATTTCACGTTCCAATTAAAAATTATGATAAATAAAATACATAAATATCATAGAACATTAATTATAATATGTCGCCAAATTAGTAATATTTTATTTATGACAAATAGTTTTATTTTTTTTTTCTACGTTTTTGGTTTTTAAAATTATGACATTTTTCCTTTTTCTACATTTTTAATATAAGTATATGTATTAAATATGTGTATATTAAAAAGAATAAAAAAAAAATTAATTATTTTCTAAAGCTTATAAAAAAGATTCCGTAGAAAAGAATGCTACGGAAATCAAACAAACAATTGTTCTTGGATGAACTTTACTTGGTTTAAATTTTATTGAAATTGATTTAAACAATAATTTAATTTTTCTACATATATCTCGATATATTTAATTAAAGAAAACATTAAACTTCAGGCAATATTTATTTAATTTCTAGGGCATTCAATAAATTCGTTTGACACCTGAAGACATAAAAATTATTTTATTGGGTGTTTGATTGAAGAAAATTAATTTTCTATTATTATAGACAATTAATTTAATTTAATATGTATATTCAATAAGGAAATTAAATTTCTTTCTTTTTAACGATATTATTAAAAAGTTTTCTGTGTATTATTTAAATTTAAAATTTCACTTAGCCCTAATTTAAAAATTCACGAAAATATACAAAATTTAATATAATTTATAAGAAAATAACTGGGGTTAGTATATTTAGTATTCAAACTTAAGAAGTATGTAAAAATATAATTCATAATACGAAACTAGTGATTTTTATTTCATCGTATATTATGCTAGAAAAAAGTCTCTGCTGAATTATTTATATTATGGTTAAAACCGTTGCAATCTCGTAATTTTTAAATCACAGTTTGCTTTCAGACAAATCTTAAATATTAAGAAAATATGGATGAAAACTGAAAACAAAAAAAAAAAGATAAAATGTCAAAATGATATGATTTTCTTTGATCTTAAAAATGAATGCATTTTAAATAAAAATAAAAATTAATTGAGGGATTTCTTTTAAATAAAAGAAGTATATGGATGTATATTGTGTATGATTAAATTATGCTTTTGTCTTATTTTGTAGTATTTTAAGATTAAAAATAAAAAGCAATTTAAACATTTATGAAAATACGAAAATAGGTTTTTTTCCGGAAATTTTCATGAGTGAATAAGTATACTTTTATTTTTAAAATTTTTGAATCGAAAGTTTCAGCCCGAAGTTCTCTAAAAAAAATTAGTCAATCTTTTTTAACTAAAAATGGTTGCCTATCAAATATGACAACTGTAAAGCAAAGCTGTTGTAATTATATGTCATATCAGGGATTTTATTCAGTAAATTCTAATCATATCTAGCTGTGTAAAAAATCTGTTTGGAAATTATGTTATAATTTAAATATATAATGTTAATTTATTTTTTCATAGTCCACCTGTTCTTTTAAGTAAATTTTTTTTATTTTATTTTCAGTAATTGAAAAAGTAGTACCTATACATAATATAATTTTGTTCTTTTTTTTATTGAATGCACAAGTTAATATTTTAAGATTACGAATTTTTGCTCCAGAAAAAAGAAGAAAATGAATAAAATTTTAAATTTATAATATACATAAATTTATCAACCTAACTATGTATTTTTTTTATGAAATTAATAATTTTTGAAGTAAAAAAATAAATAAATTTAAAAAATCTAAATAATTTAAATAATGTACAATTGTGTACTTAAATATTTTTAATTATTATAATTTCGTTTATTTTCCACGTTCATTGAACTTCAACATTTATTTTTCCGTATATATTTAAAATGCTTTAATAAGGATGAAACAATTAGGAACATGAATTGAATAATCTGCTATTATATGATAAACATTCATTACTTTAATAGTCAAGTTTCAAATATAGAATAGTAAGTATACATAGTATACACATATGTATAAAATAATTAATTGCAAATTTTCATTCTGCAACTTTATTTCGTTATTGAATTATTTAATAATTAACAGATTATGTTTGTATGATAACTGATTATTGTACAATGTAGACGATCAGGAAGCTTATTAATTTCTAATGTTTATTCTTTGCTTGAAATTTTGGAAAGGTCACCAAATGTTTGTATTAAAATACAAAACTTTTCAATAAAAAAACTTTCAGCACCACGGACATAAATTTCAAGCCGTCGTCTTATATATTAATGGATGTAAAAAACAAAATCTGGTAGGAATGAAAATTCTGTATAAAAATACCTACTGAAAAATTTAAAATTGATTTGTAAAAAGAGATTAAAGAAAATTTTTATTCAATGCAGTCGTTTTTCTTTCGTAAAAGTTAATATGTATTATGTATATAATAAATTGAATTTAATAACTAAATTATGTTTTTTTTTTTTAATCCTATTTTACTTTTTCAGTTTTCTATAGGATTATTCAGATATACTATCATACTGTTGCTATTATGTTTATATGCCTTCGATATACTCTGACTGAATTTTTCACTGAATTATCGCCGTTCTTCTTTTACTTAATTTTCGACGCCCAAAAGAAATGAGGGTTTGACGTCATGTTTTTTCGCAATTTAGAGACTTTTATAAAAAAAAAGTTTCGGAGAGCTTTTTAAACCAATTAATTGCGTGGAATTCAACGTTAAAAAACTTCCATAGTAATAAATTAAAAACTAAAATTTCCTATATATGCAATATATTCTTTTTGTAAAGTTTTGAATTTGTCGTAGTGCTTCAGTAATTCAATTATTTCATTTTACAAACAATATATTTTCACATACTTTACATTTAACGATATACATATATGTAGTATTTTTCTTTTTTTGAATAAAAATTATCACTTATCCTAATGAATCTGGAAAATTCATAATTTTTAATCACAATTTCACATCCGAGTGTTTGAATATGATTGTTCTTTGAACTCTCTTTACATTATTTTTGGCAATGTCATCATAGTATTTAAAAGTTTTTTTTTTATTTTATACTCAAATGAAAGTAACTATAAAGCAAAACCAAAATTGTACATATTTCGCGGGCTTGAAACAAAAATGTCTAATTTTTATTATATAGAAATATTTTATTTTTAAACTTTGCTCTAACAAAAACTGTATATATACCATAACAAATATAAATGTATTATATTTTTTTATTATTATATTTATATATTATATGTATATATAACTATGTATTCCTAGTGCTCAGCCCAAAATATGATATAAACATATTTTTTATACATAACATAGATTGGATCTTATTGTTTTAAGTAACAGATTTTAGAACATAAGAATTTTCTATGACGAAAAATATATGCACTATTAACAATTGAAAATAAAAAAAAAAAATCAAGAGAAAAAGGCTTGATAAATCAACTTTTTTTTACATACATTAGGCACACAATAAATATTTCAACAGAATGAAATTGCACTTGAGTAAATCTACACATTTTGCCATATTTAAAAAGAGTACCATGATGGTTAAAAAGTTGTAATTAAAAAAAAAAAAACCCTATATGCAATTCAAAAATGTTAAAAGAGGACCTTCTAAAAATATAAATTTGAAAATTTAACACTTGTTTTTTAAAATACGAAATGAAAATATTTTCATTTTAAATTTTAACTTCATAAGAATAAAAACAACAAAAAAAAAAAACAGTGTCTAAATAAATCTGCGAATTAAAATTTTGTGAATTATGGTAAAAAAAAAAATATAACAATAAAAATATACGATAGGAGTATAGAATTGAAATGTCAAATTGTCAGCTCGTACATTACAATACAAAATATAAAATTTAAAATTTTGAACGCCTAAATTATTTTTATTTTTTTATGTTGTTGGACCACTTTAGAAAACTTTAAAGTAATGCTCTTTTTATTGTTGTTGTTTCGAATAAAAATGAGAATACCACAAAATATATTCTTATAGTTTGGTTAAACTCGACGTGACGCACGCGACGGACGCGACGCAAATAACGTAAGAAATATTAAATGTATGAAAATATATGGACACCAACAGTCTCGACGTTACCGACGTTAATGACGCTAACGTAAATTATATGGTCATTAACGTCATTAACGTTTGCGTCGCATCCGTCGCGCCGAGTTTTCCCAGGCGGTTACTGAATATTTAGCTTTACTGAATAAAGCTCAATATTTTTATTTTGTATTTTTATTCAATTATGTACATATAACTATACCTATATTAAATTTTTGTAAATGTTATTGGTTATTCCTTTTTTATTAAAAATAAAAACATTTATTGCCATATTACGCCTGTAAAAAACATGCGGTGTCAAAATGACCCAATTTTTCAAATATGTAATTATCAATATTTTAATATGATTTTTTGATTATCACTTTTTCATTATTCAGAAAACGTATTTAAGTTTTTCGTGTCTAAGTCCTTGACCACAAGATGTTAGTTTGATATAACCTTTGTATACATCAGGGTGAAATGACAACATAACATCGAAAGTAAAGTGTATAAACATAATAAATCCAAAATTGTGAAAATTTGTGCCAAAAATTAAAAAAAAATATTCGATGTTCTTTATCGATTTAAAGTAAATTTCGTCTTTTAAACAAGCTTTTGTTGCATTTTTTTTAAATGAAGATTAGCTGGAAATAAAATACTGTATATATGTATATAATATATGATTTCGAAATTGTATTTGAAATGTATGATATTGGGAAAAATTTTTCTACATATAAGCATAGTTTATTATTTTAATTATGAATGTTGACGTATATATTGTGCCATCGTCAAATTTTCTTTTACTTAAATACACTTTTGAAATTAATATTTTGGCCAAGGAACAACGTTTGCCAACCATTCATTCTCAACAAATGAAAAAATTAAAAGTTTTAATAAATGTTAAATTTCATAACATGTGTGTGTATATAAAAATTCAACTAATTTTTTTTTAAATTCCTTAAAGCCCTTTTCAAAAAAAAAATAGCTTTTCCGATTAACTATCTAACTTTTTAAATTTATCACAAACTATAAGGCGTATCATATGGTTTTATTATTTTTTTTGCACAAAAATTAATTAGTAGAAAGCAACTCTCTACCAGAAAAAAAAACTTTCACACATCAATTTTTCAAAACAAAAATACAAAAAAAAATTGAGGTTTAGCACAAAAAAACTTTTTGCCACATACTTTTTTTTTTAACAAAAATTAAACTATGAATATACATATTAATTAATTAATTTAACCTCCTGATGCGGAAAAATCGAAAAGTTTCTCAATATTTTATTAAAAGTTTTTTTTTTCCCCAAGGTTTGTCAATTATTTATTTAATATAATTTTTAGGCATTTTGTTAATCCTTCATTTTAGAATCAAATATAGATAAAACAATTCCTGAAATAAAGTTAATAATATCTTGAGGGCAAAAAGTTAAAGCATTTTTTTTTTTTGTGTCTTGTAAGTGCTGCTTAAAAACCCAAAATGCAAGGCTAAAAATTTGTTGAAGTTCTTTGAACAAATTGAAGGTTATGTTATGTATAAAATTTTCTTCCCAAGTAATGAAATCATTAATTTCTAAACAACACTGTCATTATAAAATGAAATCTGAATCATAACAAATAGACAGACAGATACCTACATACATGATAAAATTATTGAATCTGTAATAAAATGATTTTAATTGAAATTTTTAGTTTACATATTAATTTATTTATGAAATAATATGCAACTGTTTATATCAAATTTCAATCTAAAATAAAGGATAAAGAATAAAGAATAAAGAAAAATATTTTCATTTGCATTCTACTCTGAATATATATAAAATTTTAATATTGTATACATTAATATTTTTTGTACAATTTTCTCAAATATTTTCGAGTGGCATAAAATCAATAAAATAATAACATACCTACATTTGAAATGATCTGTTTTCACTGTTTCGATTTTAAAGCCACTCGATGAAATTTGTTCCGAATACAAATTAATCAAAACAATACAGTCAAATCACTGTATGATTCTAAATTTCTTAACTCTAAGGAAAATGATAGTCCAAATAAATCTTCAAGGATATATTATTAGACCATTTTAAAGAATAATAATAAAAAAATTTAACGATTTTTCTGAATATGATATCCTGTTTGCAGTAATATTAAATTACTTTAAATTTTTATTTTGTTAAAAGTAAAAATTAAATTAAATTTGATGAAAACATAAAAATCAAAGCATATAGAAATACAGATTCTTAAAGTTGGTTCATTTAAAAAATTATTTCAATTGAATTTGATGTGACAAGGATCTGTACCCGAACGTTATATCTTCTGAGATCCGAATGTGAAAATAAATTTATTTTGTTTGTGGATTCCTTTAATGTTATTTTAAATTGATACTTAATAAAGAAATAAATAAAACAAAATTATGAAACAATAATATTTATATTATAATTTTTGCTTTTGTTTCCAAAAATCAATAAATTATATTATTTTCTTTTTTTGTGTTCCATTGTTTTTTTTTTTTTTTTGAAGAATAATCATGTTTATTTAATTTTGTTTCAATATATATATAAGGAAATTTTATATGATTTATGCCAATAAATTTAGATAGGTTGATATATTAATTACTAATTATGTATAATAATAATTCTATTGTGTAGTGAATTTGATAAATATATCAAAATTATTATCAGAATTTAGAATTAGCCAACATAAAATAATATATGGTTATAATTTGATGATGATGCGATGATAGGGTGTAAAAAAAAAATTATTTGAATAATTATATATTATAAATTATAATACATAATGCACGTTCATATTATATCATTTGTATTATATTAGAATTGTTATTCTGAAATCGCTATTATTGTGTTAATTTTATATCGAAGACATATAATGTATACAATTAACAAAACTTTCTTATATATTTGTCTTAATTTTCTTTCATAAAATTGCTCTAAAAAAATTTTTAATACGTACAAACAATTTTCAATCAAATTTGCTGTTTAATTAGTTCTTCAAACTAAATCTTGTCTTCATTAGCTTCGATTGTATATTTAGTTAATCTTAATATTAAAACTCCGTAGAATCTACATTTTTGAAGTGAAACTTCTTTAGAGGCATTGTGATTGAGAGTGAAAAAAATATAAGTGTCAAAAACAGAACAATTATTGTCAAAAAATAAAACAAAATTCAAACGATTATTGTCAAAATTTAAACGATTATTGTCAAAAAAAAAGGCAAAAAAAAAAGAAAAAAGAAAAAATTTATGTGTCAGCTGATGATAAAACCGACAGCCGCTAGCAACTTAATGAAGCTTATCAGCGCAATAACCTACTCTATATTAGCTCAGAATTAAAGTCGAAAATACTATTTTTTTTTCGATTGAAAGGGAAATATAATTTATTTTAAATTATTGAATAACAAATATTTCATTTATTAATTATTATTGCTAATTTTCAAAAAGTTTTTGGAATACAAATATGTATTCTGAATAAAAATGTTCCAATGCACCTATTTTGTAGATAATTTATTTATGATATTAATTTTTCTTAATGTAATTTGTAGTTTGTTGGTGTAATTTATTTTTGACATTAAATTACACTAATAAAATGCAGGAGGAATATTTTTTTACAATTCCTTTTCAGAAGAAGTACTAATAAACATGAAATTTTTCAGGCATATTTGCAAAAGTTATTTTAGGTTAAACTTTTCGGGCAACAAAAAAAAAACATGATTTAAGCCACGCTGCTGTTTTTTCATACATTATTGTCGCGAATAACCGGAATTGTGTTTACAGCTTAAAATATAGTAGAAATCATCTGCAATCAGTGTTGCCATAAATCTAGCCATTTTGAAATAATTTTATGCCACTAAACTTTTTGAGCTTAAAAAGTATTTTAGAATTTTTAAATGCTTTTATCTCTAATATGGTGTTCGCATTAGGAGAATATTTGTGGAATATGCTGTTTTCCGGAATATTTCAGGATTTTTCATATAAAAATATATGCCGGAATATGTATATTCTTTCATATTCTAGTTTGTCAGAGTTAAAATTCTATATTTATAGTTACTTTCACTCACTTTTTGAAATTTTGTTATAGGTGGCAACAATTTTTTTTGTCAAATTCGAGTCAAAATGAAAAAAAAAAAACAAAATAAAATTGATAAAAAGTGAGATAAAAAGTCAAAATTTTCAACAACAAATTTCTAAATTTTTGTATACATCATTAAATTCCACTTCTCATCAAATTTTGTAATGCGAACGGTAATTTGTTTTCCGGAATATAAGTGGAATTTAAATTAGAATGCGAACAAGGTATAAGCAGTCGCTGGTTTTTAATTTTTTCTAAGCCGCCGAATTCCCCAAAACAAATAATTTTAAGTCGACTGACCGCAGCATTCGAAGGGCAAAAATCAACTAGTCGCCGTCGAAAAAATTAATCGGCGTCATATCTTATATGCACTTGGCCATTTTAAATATTTATTGAGCCTTCTCAGAAAATACTACTTGCCATGAAGTTTCACTTCTTCCGTGTGTCCCGAGACTCACATATTTTTTTTCATTCACTTTTTCGTTCTTTTATCACTTAGCATTTTTTCACATTAGTTTTAATTTTTCATTGAATTAATTATCATAAATAAAATTTACGATGCATTTGAAGAGAGAATTAAAATATATTGGAAGTCATAGGAATTTTTCTTTTGTATATTTAAAAACTCAAATTATTTAGAATTTTTTTATTTGAAAATAACGAAAAATTACTTAATCTCTTCCTTTTTTCAATTAATTCAATCCGGCTTTCAATTATTCAGAAAAATTTCATAACATAATCAAAAATTAAAAATTTTTTTTTTCTCGTGAGACCTACAATATATCAAATATATAACTCTCTAAACAGAATATAATCTGGCATATCCTTGAACTTTTATTGTGTTTTTATTTTCTTTTTTAAATACATATAGCAATTCAAGTAATTTATGTTGTCTGCATAAATGAAAAACATAGAATCGTAATCAAAAATACATATAATTTCTCTTTTTTTTTTTTTTGAAATTTTTGATTGAAATTCTTTCAGTTTAATGAAAAATACTGCAATCAAAACATCTGTGAAAATCACAAAAAGAGGCAAAAAAAAAAAGTGAAAACAAAATCTATAAATAAATGTTGAAAAAGTTTTGAATAATTTTGCTTCTGGAATGAAACGTTTTTGATTTTTAGTGATATACTTACATTTTACACACATTAGCCGAAATCAATAAAGTGCGTAACATTATTGGCGAAAAAAATTTCTCATTATGAATGTGTTTTTAATATCATTTTGAAAATTAATTAATTAATTTTGAAATAACATGATGTAAAATTGTCATTTACATTCAAAAATCAAAAAAATAAAATGCAAACATTTTAAACATGACATGCATCTGAACAAAAGTGCGGAACAATTTAATGAAAATATAATATTTTTACTTTATGATAATTAATTATAAAATGTTGAGAAGTCAAAGCAAATAGAACTTTATGTTTTTTTTTTTTTTTCATAACTTCAAAGTAAAAATATTGCAATGATTAATATATTTTGATTTGAATCCATAACTAAACTGATAACCTAGTTTTATATTTGAATCATCAATTGCAATCGGTGCCTAATTACAGTCGGTTGACTTTAAGACATATACAAAATATTTTAAACTATACGTTATAAAAAAAAATGTTGTCAAAAAGTTAAGTTCTATTTTATCTTTTTTTGAAATTTCTTTTTTTTTCTGCTTTTTCACTCTCTGTACAAAATAAGTTATTTAATATGGAAATTAAATAAATTCTGAAATATCGAACTTTCAAAATGTGTAGGTATTTATGTGTGTGATTGACTTAAGAAAAATATTTTTATAGTATAATATTCTATTTATGTACATAGCATAAATTATCTATATGGTATCCCATGTACATGAGTACTCATGTATAAAATTAGGAAGAAAAAACTTTTGCAACAAAGTTTTTTTGTTTTTCTGGGTGTCAAAGTCGATGAATATGCATCAATCAGTGGCACACAATCTTTTTAAAATCTTTATATTTTGTTTTGGATAGAAAAGGGTTAGAAAGAGATTATTTCAAATTCCTAACAAGCTCAAATGGATAAAAATCTTAAAGAATAATAATGTTTTGAGTAAAAAAAAAAAATCTTTTATTTTATTTATTATTCATGCCAGTGAAATTTTCTTTTTAACTTTTGTCTTAAAGGTAAACTTATTTTAAAGAGAATAACGAAATTCTAACAAAATAGGTATAATAATGAAAAAGAATAAAATACATTTTTGTGATTTTTTTTTTCTCAATCTGATTAAGTCAACTAAGAAGACTAAAGCTTACAATACAAAATAGGTAAAAATGGTAGATATATAAATGAAAATTATTTTTGATATTGTTATGCGCGGCATATTAATATCATATAAAACGTCCTTTTTATTTTAATTTGGGTTAGGTATATTGAATATAACAACAAAAAACAAGTTATTCTCCTAAGGGTGTAAATAACTTATATATTTCAAAGAATAACGCAATAGTTAAATGACTCGACTTATTACCATAAAACAAGATTTGTTTTATATAATATTATTTTGTGTACTTATGATGACATATAATGGAAGTAACACGAATTAATTTACCGAATAAGCTACCGAATTTTCTTTTATTGTTTTTGGCCGGAAAGAAAATTTCGGTTCGTCGATCTCACACTGTAGTTATTATAAGTTTATTCAATTATTAGGCCGATATCAACGATCTGGATGTCAAAATAATTTGTTCATTTTCCATTTATAGAAATTCTCAACTGGCCAAAGTTTTATATTATTTCCACAATTTTTATAATTTAAAAAAGTTTTCAATGAAAATAAGTATAAGATTTAACTTACGGATGAGTAAATATTAAATCGAAATGTGTAAAAGTCGTTCAGAACTTTAGCGATGAAGTATTATTAGCCTTTTTTTTTCAATATCGCATCAATTAAGTTATTAAATAAACTTTATCAAACTTCATTCAGTTCCAAATTGTTCGAGATGTAATTTTGTAAAAAATTCGATAGTTATGAGTCTGATTTTTTTTTATGAATTTAATAAAATAAGAAAGGAATTATAATTTCATTCTTCGAATTGATTGATTTTGATTTTATTTCTCTCACTCAGTATATAAATTGGATTGATTCGAAAAATTAGCATATACATTCAAGTTTATATAATCTCAAATTACGAATAAAAAAGTTACAATCTATATTGTGCTCAGTATATGAAGCTTACGTTTAAATTTACATATATTTAAGTTGGAAATACTTTATTCATAATTTCAATAGTTTTTTATTCAACAATAAATTAATAGATAATTCATAAGATATTGAAATACAAACAGAATCGTTATACAGAATTATTTTTTTTTAGCAGCCATGGAATCTTCTTGATGTTTACAAATAACAAATCACATTTCTAAACAATTTAATAAACAAGAAATAGTACAAATTTCAGCCTTGAAATCCTTAAAACAATTTGTTTCATTTTCTTGTTAAGAAAAGTATTTGTTTTTTTACATATGCTTTTTTAATGTTTATATAATCGTTGAGTAATAATATTTATAAGAGGGACTGAATTCATACAAGTAAATTTTTTTCAAAAATTATGACAATATTTTGTATGTATTGAGTAAAATTTTTTAACTCAAATGTGGTTTTATTATTATTATTATTGTATTAAGAATAAAAAAAGATTTGAGTATTAAATTTTTATTCAATACATTGAACATATTGTCATCATTTTTGAGTTATTTGAAAAAAAAAATTCTGAAATTTACTTGTATGAATTCTGACCCTCTTATAAATATTATTACTCAATGATATAATTGTTATTACCTTGGAGAACCTTTTGAAGTTAGTTTTTTGAGAAAAGGAAATCATAAAATAATACCAATGTCTTTTACTTATTTGTTTAAAAATTTAAAAATTTAAAATTTAATAGTGTAACACAAATTCTTTACTGTACTAATTAATTAATTTAAATTATTAACCATGCGGAAACTAACAACTGCGCCCGATGAAGTATTAGAGAAGAATACTCAATTATAAAACATCCTAATATTCCACAGTTGTTAGCCCCTCTCTCTTTCTTAGCTGCAATACACACACCACAAAAGAATTATGATTTTCTTTATTGAAGTTTAGAAGGAGGGATAGTTTTATATAAAATAAATAATACTACAATGATTTTAGAGAGCGGGATTTTCCCTCTAGTGCAATAATCGTGTAACAATAGTATGTACGTACTTTTTTGTATTAAGATAAAAAATATTGTGGTTTCTCCTTTCTATTCGAATTTTTTCTTTACCAAATGACAAAGTATGCAAGAATTATTATTTTCAAAATAAGTATTCCCCTACTTTAAAAATATATCTTATATTTACTGAGCTTAAGAGCTTTGTTACAGATAACTTAGAATTATCATTTTGTTCTTATAACAAACTACTATACACATATTAAAAAATATTTATTTTTTTTTTTGTAATAATATAAAAAAAAAAAATGTTTTCATCAAAAATCTCTTAGATATTTTAAATTAAGAAAGTTTTTTGTATTGACATTGTAAACTTTTAGCTCTTAAGGATTTCAAACTTATTATCATAATGCAATTTTATGCAATATCTTTCAAAAAAAAAAGAAAAAAAAGTTTTTAAGTATCGTTTTCTTTTTTTCAAATATAAAAAAAAAAAAATTTTGAATAGAGAAAGTTTACATTCATTTGACAACTTTAATCACGATACTTTTCTGGGCAGATTGACACAATATCAAAATATAAAGTTATTCTTAGATAAGCGAATAACCGACGAACAGGATGTAGCAGTCTTATTTCTCAAAAACAGCTAATAAGGTTCACTATGTCTTTTTTAAGGAAATCGTGCTTTATACGTGGTTTTATTATTTATTTTTAAGTTTCAACAGTGAAACAGAAACATTTTGCACTAGAGACGACTCTGGTCTGTCAAAAACTTCAATGTCGCCAGTCTTCTAAATTAAACCATCCTCGACATTCGGCAAAAACTATATACAAAAGAAAATTTAAATTATAATGGGAGCCATATTAATTGGGTAATAGGATATTTTAGGCCAAAAAAATCTATATACCATATCTATTATTTATTTATTTATTTACTCAAAGCTTCTTGTGAACATTTTTTTGCTCTGGCGCTGTACTTATTCTCAAATTAAGTTTTTGCTAAAATCATTAATTAGAATTATTATGTTGAACGTTTTTTTTTTTTTTGTTTTTAGCTTTCTTATTTTGAAATAGAAAAAAATTTTTTTTTCTTTTTGGCAGTCACAAAAATTTATTTAATTTTTGGGCAACTGATGTTGATAATTGTACAATTTATTTAATAAATAATCTGCGAAGGAAATCATTAAATTTATTAATGAGCTTATTATAGAAAAATAATTAATTTTTATGAATAATGAGATTTTACCCTAGACTTAATGTAAAAATTATGAAATTTTTTTTATTTCTATTTTTTTTTTATTCATTAAATTAATGCTTAAATTGTTAAAGTTTTGTTAATTAGGATTCAGCTAATTTCAAAGAAATATACTTTTAATTGAAGAAATAATTCATAATTTTGAAATTTAGAAATAAAATTATTATTTTACCAAAAGTTTGCCTAAATTCGTCTTAATTTTTTTTTTCTTTCAGATTTGAAACATTATTTAGTTATATTGAAATTTCTTGGTTTTTTTTTTAATAAATTCAGACGTACGACATATTTTTGATTCGATTTAAACTTAAAGATTTAAGTAAAAGATTAATGTCAATATTCAAAAATAAATTTATTTTAGTGTGCCAAGCATCTTCTCGAATATTCAATGAGTCATTTGCGGTCTTAATTTCAGTATTGAAAGGCTTATTGGTAACGTTCTTAAAAAAAAATTCTTAAAATTATTTAATATTCGTTTAACAACAGGGCTCATGAAATAAAGCTTTTCGAATCATGAATATGATTGTACAATATTTCGCGCTAATTTATTAATTTAATAATAAACAACAATCATAATGATGCCCTTTTCATATAGCATGTAATATATGGAAATTAATTTTCATATAATCTGTATACACATAGGTTTTTCCCACGAAAAAAAAAATAGCTATATCTAAACTAAATTGAATCTATTTTGTTATTCTAATTTTTAATCAACGAAGTGTAAAATTTTTTTTCACAAGAATAAGCAATAATTAATTTAGTCAAAAATTTTAAGGCTGAATAATTATGAAACAAATAATATATGCACCATAACTACTAATGTCATTCATAATTTGACAAATAAAAAAAATTAATTTCCATATTATTAATATAATGAGTTATTCATATAATATTTTTATTCATGTTCACAATTACAATTTGATCAGGACAAAAGAACCAAATATACCTATTACACTGTTAAGGCTTATTCAAACGTTGTTGTACTGACCTTATCCATTTACGAAATATTGACAAAAACAACAGAGATTTTTGTTGCTCAATTATTTTTTCATATTTTCCTAATATGCTCCTATTGCAGTTGTTTCGAACTTTTCTGATTAATCGATATGAATCGGCGGGAAAAACAAGTCTTTGGACTTAATTACATTTTGTCTTTATTCTTTTCACCTTTTATAATTAAATCACTAAGTTGTAATTTCAAAAATTTAATTTTTGAAGTGCAATATACATACTAATAATAATAATAATATTCTTAAATTACACATAAGCATCAATGTCTCGAAAAAGTTTTTCATAGAATATAAGTATATAGTATATGAGTACAGACTTATTATAGATATATTAGAATCTCACAAAAAAAAAACTTTTTTATGTACACGAAAAACTTTTTCCATAAAATTGTCCTTGTCACACCGTTCTTAATTTTCACTTTAAGTTTCCATGTAAATGCTAAGTTTTCGTATTTTTGACTATTATAATATATATACGATAATGTGAATACACATATTTCTTAATATATAGCAAGAACTTATTAATGTATATGGATAAAACAAAACTGCATAATAAATAAATTTTTTATGTACGTCGAAGCAGCTTAATCTTATCTTAAAATTATATTTTTGTTTTTCAAAATGAAATTATAATTTTTCTGCATAAATATACACATAATGTCTTTAACTGTAGGTGGAACTTAATCAGATTCAAATCAATATTGGTATAATACTTAATTCAAATCAAGAAGATGGAATCCTACTTAATATATATGATTTTTAAAGTATGTAGACCAACTATGACTATAGCAGTAATAACTATAGTTATCATAAGATAAAAGTTTTTTATTTTGTAAAGTATTTTAATGGGCATGTGATCGGTAAGTTGTATTTACAATCGTAAATTTAGCTCGGTAAATGATATATTACATGCGTCAATACACATGTAATTATTTAATTAAGTAAATTTTATTTACATTCTCCGTATTAAGTAAATTTTATTTGCTTACTTCAATATGAAATTTGTTTATTTTTTGCATTGCAAATGTATTGATTGCAAATACCTCTCACATGCACATTAAAACAGTAAACAAAACACGTTAATAAAATTTGTTATACAGCTCGTTGTGTATAAACCAATACCTCGCTTTGCGTTCATTTCGTTTTGCGTTTTTTCGAAGTTGCGTCGTTGCTGAATTAGTACTAATTCTCACTTTGCGTCGTTGGATTTTCGTAGTTGCGTTCTTTTCGGTAGCAAACATTGGACAAATTTTTTGTCAAAGGATGCCGAATTACGACATAGACACTTCGGACTCATCAGACAGTGATTAATTTTTGTTTTTTTTTTAAATTAATGAAATATTTTATTTTGTTTTAAGTGAATTTGTTTTTTTTTTGTATGAATGTATATTGTATGTATGTATGTATATGCCTACAAATAATTTTTTTTATTATTTTTGTTTTTTATATGATTAATTTTTTCAATTTTCTTCTTAAAAAGTAGTATTTTCGTAACCCTGGAACCTATCTTCGATCTTTACATGGTTTGCAATAGAAAATCATAATTCACTTTGCGTCGTTTCAGTTTGCGTCGTGTTTTTTTGAAACGTAACCACGACGCAAAGTATTGGTGTATACAGAAAAACACATAGACACTTGTCTATATTACATACTCGACCTAACTGTCTCGTGATATAAGTATTGACTCGTGTCTATGTGTTTTTGTGGATACACAACTCGTTGTAATAAAAAATTTTCTTAACATGTATTGTAATCTACTATTTTGCTTGATTTTCTAAAAGACAACATAAAATAATTATTCTAATTTATTTCTAAAATATTTAGATAAATAACTTTTCCCAAAAATGGATCTAGGAGATTCGAAAACTTTTTTAGAATTTTCTATATTTAAGGCGCAATGAAATTTAACAGAGCATGTTAGAGGGCACAAATTGACGTAAACAGATGCCTCGCATAATTATCTGCATTTTTATCTAATATTTTCAATAAATTAAAAGGATTTTTTTGATTAAAAATCCAAAAAAAAAAAAATTTATTGCCAAAAAACAATTAAATAAAATCAGTTATTGTTATAAATTACTTTTACTAATTGGTTGTGATTGAATTATTTTTGAAAAATTTAATTCTATTTTAAATTCCAATTTAAAGATTTGATTAATTTCAAACGCATTAAATTAATTTAAGTCGAAATATTGTCGTTGAAATATATACAAAAAGAAAAAAAAAGCCTAGAATGACAACATCCTACAATATTATAAATAACAATGTATTTCAATAGATTACACATAAATCCAGCAATCCATCAAATTGAAAAACATATTTTGTTTGTTTTTTTTTTTCTTTCTCTTTTTGTCAACGTAAGACATGTTTTTCACTACAAGAAAAAAAAAGTGAAGAGATTATTGAGTTGAGATTAATATGTTTTTTTTAGAAAAAAAACAAAATTCGGGTTTGATCAACGTTAGGTTTGTGCTATAAAAGTAATATATAAATAAAAAATTATTATTAATCTTTAATACAATTATAATTATTAATAATATTATTCTCTGAAAATGGCCCTCATGGCGTAGTGGGGCAGCTATGGTTGCCACGCGGCCTCCTTTTTGTACGACAACCCTTTAATTATGATTTTGTCATATTACGTCTATATGAAAATTGTCCTATTCTTTTTCTCGCTGAAATTTAATGCAAAATCATCTGAATCCAATAAACAAAATTTATTTACTGAACACAGAAAAAATACGCATCAAGAAATAAAAAGGTTAAAACCATAATATTACCTACTTTGATTTAGAAATTAATATTGTTTCAGCTAAACGCCAAAATCAAAAATTCACTACTCTATACTGTTAAGTTTAAGCATGAAGTTTATATTGTATACTTTCACAACACTAAGGAGGCGATTGCAAATAATCTACTTAACAAATAAATTATATCGACATAATGTTAAAAAAATTTTGTTAAAAGGCCTATAATTTTATTTATCTGTATAGCAGTTAAAGGATTTTCCAAAAGATTTGACGACAAATAAAAGAAAATTTCAACAAGAGTTATCATTTACAAAAAGAAAAAAAAAATGAATTGAATTATTAATTTTGAAATGAAGAAAATGTTTTAATTAAAAAACACAATCCAATAAAAACAAAGTTTTTAGTTAATATGAATCCTTTATATGAGGCCTCGGTTTTTTATTGCTAAATTTTGATGTCTTGACTATTCGGTTGGAGTGAATCATTTATAACACACTGGTACTAAATTATATTCGAGATGTAAGGAAAATAGTTTCATCTTAATTTTTGTATTTAATTTTTTTAATTTTTTAATTTCTTAAAAATTTTCGACAGCAAAATCTTTAAACGGCCACTGCGCTCGCGACTTTCCAACTTCCGTAATCCAACCAAATAGTTTATTTTCGAGAATTATTAATTAATTTAATTTTAACAATTTTTTTTAAAAACTATTGATTAAATAACAAAATTTTTATGGTTCTCTTGAATCAAGTAAAAAATGTAATAATTTTTGCAGCAATTTTTAGTTGACATTTATTTTAGAATAATAATTCGTTTAAATTATGTAGTTGTTTTCATCAATTTCAGTAATAAGCAAAAATGGAATTATTTTTCTGGGTTTTTTTTCCAGGAATTATTTTTCTGCGAATTGCTTTTCTGCGAATCGGTTTTCTTCGAATCGCTTTTCTTCGAATCGCTTTTCTGCGAATTGTTTTTTTTTTTTGAGAATTGTATTCTGGAAAACGCTTTTCCAGGAATTTTGAAGTTAATAGCATATGAACTTACGATATTTTATACTTAATATATATGTTTGCAGAATTTCTGTGAAAACTAGTGAATTAATACAGGAAACTGATAAAAAGCTCTTATTAACGAACAATACCACAACATCGTAGTATAAGTACAAAGCTTAAAATTGTTTTAAATTAATGCAATAAGACGTAAAACATTATTAATATATGTTTTACGAACACCATAAAGATATAAAATATAAGATAATAATATCCCTTTTTATTATTCATAATAATTATAAAAAAATTTTTGTTTTTTACATAAATATAAAATTAAATATAAATAAATTATTATTATAATATGAAATACTGCATTAATTGTAATTTGACTAGAGCTTATGTTTTACAAATGCAGTAAAATAAATAAAATTTTATTTTCCTCCTTTTTTTTAATATATCTAAAATCTGTTTTTTTTTTTTTTAAGAATGTGGAATGCGTAATTATATTTATAATATTGTTTGAAATAAAAATTTTTCATTGAATACATTTACATATAAAATAACTAGAAATATGGTTTAAAATATTCATAAAACTATGTATGTAATATTCGTGTACCATTATTACATAAATAAATGAATTTATTGAACATATACAAAAATGATAAATTTTTGGTAAATTATAAATAAATTTTAATTAAAATTGCAATAGTGCCAAATTTACGATACTGGCTTGGTTATACAAAATTGTAATGGTGCGCAATTTCTGAAACATTAAATTCTATTTATAAAGAGTTTTTATTAATTTATATTAATCAGAAATCTTTATTTGATAAAAGATATATCTTGGATTTTAATATTTGTAAAAGATCTCTTTTTCCTTTTGTGAAAATTTGAAGGATCTGTGTTCTTTACAATTATTACTCACTTTAGCCAAAAAATGTAGTAAGTTAGTAAAAGTTTACACAGAATGACTATATGAATTTAATGTTTTTGTTTTATATGTACATTGAACTGAAATGTTCTAGTCTTCACATCTAATTAGACTTTCATTTTTAACCGATGTTTTTTGAGTTTAACATATATATTGGATTTTATTTTTGATGAAAAAGTAATGTTATAGTTCATTTTTACTAATAAAATGAACTTATGCCTTGCAATTATAGGATCGATTTCGAATATAGGAATTAATGGAAAATAATTTTGTTCCATACATATAAAATTTAATAAATATAAAATCTAAACAAAAGCTTTATAACAATTCAAATTAAGAAATTTTATTAATAAAACTTAAATTTACTCAGATACATAATTATATTCTTAAGTAAATTAAAAGAGTTATTGATTTTATTTTAATATTTTTGGGTCAAGTTGTTTTGGAAAAATCTGGATGAAATTGTATATTTTAGAGAATAATAATTAAAAATAATATTATTATATGAGTGTATTATGATAGCTCTTCAAACAAAATTATTTTTGTCATTAATGTGGGTTAAAAAAAAATCATATGTCAAGAATTAAAAACCAATACATTATTATTTTTAAGACAAGTTGATCCTCGAGGCTTTGTGTACTCATTTTCAGACTTCATTATAATAAAGAATGAAAATTATTATTTCCTGTTTCTTTTTGATGATAGAATTATTTAAATATTTTCCAATAAAATAACAAAATATACATTTTGTATTTATTATTAATTAAGTTAATTTTCGTAATAAAAATAAAATTTGTATAGTTAGAGAATTGTTGTTTTTAAAAAAGTATGTATAATGTTGACATAATTTGGACAATCCCCTCAAATCAAATGAAGAGAAACGAATATAAATAAAAACAAAAATTGATGTTAACATTTTCTATGTAAACCTATTACATAATTTTATTTATTTTATGTTACGTGTATCCATAAAGCACAAGTTATCCATTATATTATTGCAAATTTGATAGCTGACTATATTAGTTATATTATATTACATGGTGGAGGAAAAATACCAAAGTATAAAAGATCAACTGAACAAATTTGTTATAATAGTGTCACATCAGGGAATATAGTTTATCACTCACTATTGAAAATTAAATTTTGAAAATATTTATTCTTAAACAAAAAGATGTTTACGATGCTGCGACGTGGTTTGCTGTACTTTGTTATACTTTAATATGATGTAAAAAATTATTTAACGTTTTATTTTATATTTTTTTTAATAGTATACCCAGTATACTTAATAGCGAATAAATATATTACTGAACTATTTGTAAAAATAATAAAATTATAATGTTTTCCAATTAAAATTATTTCATTAGATCTTTAAGTTAATGAAATTTACAAAAAAAAACATCAAACTGACCAGTTTCGTTATCATGGAATAATAAAATATTATTTTGTTTTAAACAGAAAAATGTATAACCTATATATAGCTAATATAGTTAGTTATATATACAATCCCTTTTTGCCAAAGTTTTAATTTTATAATGTATATATAGTGTGTCGTTGACATGCGGTGATCTGTATAGATCTGTATAGTCCTTTGGTGGTTACATCTAAAATTTCATTGCAATGGAAAGATTATTATATTTATTAAATATATAAGTGTAGGTATATTTATATTTTTTTTTTTTTTTCAAACTTATATGACTGAATCCAATAATAAATTTTAATCCTTTCAGATTCAGTCATCATAAATTTCCTTTTTTTTATATATATACATATTACATTACCACAAGTAATAAAATTAAATATTTATGAGCACCTGGCATTCATAAATCAAAAATAAAGCAAAATAAATGTATGTAGGTGTATGTATATAGTTTTTTTTTATGTTATCTTTTTTATTCTTAAGCATTTAGAGTTCCATAAAATCATGTAAAATGGAAAATCTTGAATAGCTTTTATTATTTATATTTTTGCAGAGACCTTCTTATATATTTTTCTTTTTTGTTCTATTTTATTTATTACTACGAATGAATGATGTTAAAATAGAAAAATATATTAATTTGAGCAGTTCAATAAAATTTTAATATTATAAGTATAATAACTAAAGTTTATATTTGGATTAACCACACTATTAATCAAATTTTGCACTTTGGAATGTCAATAGTATGATATATAGTGCTATTATGCGCTGCTTATTTTTATTTCAATTATGGTCCTGAACTGAGTAAACTTTAATTTATTTAAATATAGCAAGGAATTATAAGCCAATTATTCAGTTAATTAATTTTTTTTTCATATTAAATTCATTATTATCTATTTTTTCACAGTATATAAAAATTATATTTTTCGGATACAGATGATGTCAGATAGAAAAATATTTTGTTATATCTTCATAATTGAAAGGTTATATTGTTATGTTAAGAATATATTGTTAAAAAAAAAAAAATTATAAAAATGTCTGAGAGCTTACATTACATACATAATTTTTTTTTTTAACAAAGATATAATTATAATGTTATTATTTGTACTTGAGTTTCAATAATGTTTGGTGTCTGAGACTCTTGATTCCATTTTAACGCATTACAATATAGTTAAAGGAGGCAATATAATCCTGTTCAGAATTTTCAATATATGTACTTTGAAAATCCTTATCTCACAATAATTATGTTTTCACATCTGCCTAAGAGAAAAGTAAAAAAATGTTTTGTAAAGAAAATTTCATAATTTTCGTGATTTTCGAGCTTTTATTAAAACTTTAGGCGCAAAATTTTCTAATTCACATTTGAATTTGACTATTTTAATGATAATAAGATTTGCTTATCATTGCAACAAAATCGATATCCAGACAATATTTTAATCCAACTTCAAACTTAATTTTTAAATCTTCATTTGTTTTAAATCAAAACATAGTACCATTTTAGGCTAAGTTGAAATGTATGCTTTAATATTTGTTTTATATTCTGTAAATAGATTTAAATTTTTAATCAACATTATTATATATCACAAATTCGTAAAATGCGACGAATCTTTACTTGTTTTTTTATTAGCGTTTTATTATAACGTTTCTAAAAAAAATCCAATCAGAGAATATTTAGTCGGGTTAAAGAAATTTTCAGCGATTACTTTTATTAAACCCATTTTGGATACATTATTCATTTATGAGAATTTATAATAAGTATGCTACACACTATATTGTTACTTTAAGTATATACTTTAATGATACAATGAATCTTTTTAACCATGAAAGATAATTTTTTTTTTAATGCAAATAATTCGCAATATTTAATTAGTAGATATTTGTAAAGTTCAAATTATTGACACTTCAATTTTGATATAAAACTAGCTTCTAACTATATACGTTTTTTTTAGATATTCAACAATATCGTAGAATGATCATAAGTAAGTGTTATTAAAATTTAAATTGATTTTCTCAAACCTTTATTCTAACAAGCCCGTAGCAGTCAAATTCAATAATTATCACAAGATTTTTTCGAAAAATTAAAAACCAATAAAATTTGTTATACCAATATTAAACTAAAATGATTAATATTATTGTTGGAACCGTTTGATATAAGACATATATATTTCTCAAAAGAATGAAGTACGTTCCAGATCTTACGTGTAATTTAATTTTTTTTTATTTAAAACGTTAAACAAAATTAATTTTACAAATTTAGTTCAGTTTCTTAGAATTTTATTATCTTAAAAAAAATGTTTTTTTAAAGAAAATAATAAACTATTAAAATTTATTGTGTTGAAAAAAAGCCAATAGTTTTTAACTATGACCTAAATTTTAATGAGAGAAACGAATGAAAAACTTTTCGAGAAGAAGAAAATCCAATTATTTTTTTTTCTTTCTACATTAACATAGTAATTACAAAATTAGAGTAAATTTCTTAATGACATCATCATCAAGGAAATATTTAGCTATTTTAAAACTAAAAAGAATGTTTTGTAATTTTAATAATATTTGATTAACTTTTATCATTATGAAATAATAATATGTTTAAAATGTATAAAATTGTAGGTATATAAAAAAATTATAATATCGGGAAATAAAATAAATTTTAATTAAAAAAAAAAAACAAGCTTGAGAAAATTTTGAGTTAAAAGAAAAATTATTCGATTTTTGTATATTTTTCTGTTGAAAGATGGGATAAAATAATTTGAAAAAGTTTACATAAACGAAATTTTTAACTTTTTCTTTGAGATTTCTCTATTACCATTTAAAAAAAAAAATAGACTTTACGTTCAGTATTCAGTTTAAAATTCACTACTAAACCGACTTATATTGCAATTACAACATGTGGGTTCAATGAATACTTCACTACTATAAACAGATGTTCCAATTACAGCATGCGAAGGGATTTATTTTATATTTCGCATTCATTTTTTAATCTAAAAGATTTTTAAGTTTTTTCTCAACAGTTCACAAATTTAGCTAAAAGTTTCTGTAGGATAAATTTTATAATTTCGTGTAAGTAAATTCAACATAATTGTAACTTAGAATTTGATTTCCATTCCAGGCCTTTACTTGCTCGACCGTCATGGTGTAGTGATATTACGACATTTTCGATTGTGGGTTCTATTTGTGTTAATTTTTCAATTTGTCTCACTTGAATTAAGTGTTTGTGTTGTTTGTATATATTACAAAAAACTTTTTGTCTTATATATGAACTTGAAATAATGCAATTACTGAAATTAATTAAAATATAAAAGAAAAATATCATTGGGATTACTAAAATAAAAAATTTAACAAATTTTTTTTGTCTCTTTTTTATAATACTTTTTAATTTAATCCTATTTCTAGTCCCCATAAAATTCATTTAAATTAAAAATGAAAAAAAAATATTTTTATTTTAATAAAATTCAATTTTCTTTTTCATTCATTATTAAAAAAAAATGTATATAAAAATATAAATATAGGTTTAAGTGTTTCAATAGCCCATTGTCCGACACAAATTAATTTATTTTGATATCCACATCCCAGACACCAAAATATTTTAATTTGTTAAAATAAAAAAATTGTATCTTTAACTCAATCGTTTTTATTAAAAAAAAGAAGCTAAATAAATATTTTTCTTATTCTTAAAAAGTCAAGAGACTTGCAGAGTCAAAAAAAAAAATAAAAAAAAAGAGATACATACTTCATACCTAAAAATGTAATGTCTTCTATCCTTTTAAATTAATTCACTTGACAATTAAAAGTAACATTAAGACATTAAAACAACAATAAAATTTAATTGATGTCCTTAAGGTTTTTTTTTTTTTCATCTTTAATGAAAACCCTTAAAAAAATATTGGTCTAGTTAAGAATCCACCTTTTTGGGTATTTTGAAACAAAAAACAAAAAAAAAAAAAGAAGAAAAGAAAACAAAAATAAAAAAGAAACCTAAAAGAAGTGAAACATTTTGTTATAAAATCTTAATCTCTTGTACTTTACACACAGCTCAGATGCAATTAAATACGGTATAAAAACTTTTTTCTTTTTTTTTTTTGTTGCTTTTACTTAAATAAATATGATTTTTTTTTCTTTAAATAAATATGAAAATAATTAAAATTAACAATCTTCATAAAGTAAATATAGTCAATTTTGAAATATAAAGAATTAACTACGTGACATGGAACAAAAATAAATCTCCCAAAGACTTAATTTTTTTTAGTCTATGAGAGAGATTTTATGTCTATGTTTTACAATTGTATATAGTTATGACTTTTTATAAAGACCGAATAAATTTACACTGAATTTTGGCCAATTTTGTCATCATTGCATTGTTAAACCCTATTTAAACTTTTAATCAAAATTAATACGATAAATATTTTGAAAGTCACTATATTGAAAAACTCATCACACCAGTAAAATCGTATATAATTTTTTTGAAAATTTTCATAAATATAATTATACGAAATATTATAGAGCCAAATTTGTTCAAGCAACATGGTTTAGTTATAAATTATAAATTATAGTACAGTAAACCCCCCTACAACGCGACACTTCTACAACGCGTTTTTGCTGCAACGCGATTCATAAATGGCGGCAATTTTTCTCACAACGCGATTTTTTTCCTACAACGCGATTAAGAAAAATTTAGTTTTTGAAAAAAATCACTTTTCTCGGAATGTTTTAAACCACCGCAAGAGTTAACGAACCAGGAGTTCAGATTCGGATTTAGCACCAGCAAAACGTTCGCGGCATAATCCGCTTAGAAGTGATGCGGAATAATCAAATTCCTTTTTATATTATATATTGAAGGATTTCTAATACAATTTTGAGTATAACTTATTATACTTGGAACCTAACCTTTTTTTATATAGAGTTCATGTCTCCTGCAACGCGATTTCCTTCTACGCGACGTTTTCTAAAAACGTATCTGTCGCGTTGTAGGAGGGTTGACTGTATTCCACAGAAAAGGGAAGAGCAAAGAAACAATCGGAAAATTAAAATTACACATTAATTATAAATTTTTTCGGCTCTGTAATTTTAAAACTATAACAAATAATAACACAAAACTTGATTTGTATAAAAAAAAAATTTTAGAAAACTTTATTTTTTTTCTCTATGCATTATTCAATTTCTCGAGGCTGCCAAAAAAAAAAGAAAACTTTTTCTATTAAAATTTTTTTTTGGAAAAAATATCAAAATTTTATTATTATTTTCTTTAAAACTTAAAATAATATTGTCCGTGGCAAATAAAAAATAGAAAAATTAATATTTTATAATATTTTTTCAAGAATAATTTTTAATTTATTCATAAGAATTATCATTTTGAGTAGATTCTAACTATAACCAAATTTGTCAGAGTAAACTATTGCATTTATTTCTGTATGAAGTATTTATAACAAAATTTGTATCTTTGGGGAGAATGTAGGTTGCTCATGAACTCAAAATTGTATGTGGTTTCTAAAAAAACAAAATAAAAAAATTTCAAAGAAAAATTATATTTCACATTTTATATAAATAATTAAAATTTTTTTCTTTATACATTTTTACAAACAGATGGAATACTTCAGAACTCGATGGTTGAAAAATTTCTGACTAAGAAAATATAAAAAATTTTTTAACGCCTAAAGGTCATGAATTTACAATGACATCCATTGTCATTAGGACGAATACACTATGAAGAGGTATTTAAATTTATTTTTTATTGAAATTAATTGAAATTAAAATAAATTTATATAAAATAAGTAATTAAATTTTATAATAGGAATAAATAAAGAATAAAAAATTTTCTTATTGAACTTAGTAATTTTTAATTGTTTTTTTATAAGAAAACCAATAAAAAAAGAAAAATTTTTCCTTGATAAAAAATATAATAATGCCAATTAATTGCCAGATTTTTTATTTTCATCGGTTTTTCTTCTATAAGTTTTAATTAAGAAGAAATTGAAAATCATACCTTCATTTTCATGAATATAAATTAATTTATTTTTTTTTTAATATTTCCTGAAATAAATAAAATAAAAATGTAAATTTGTGGAAAAAAATTACATAAAAATATCAATTTATGAATATTATTGGGGTCGTTGAAAAAATTTAAGATATTAACTCCTATATATATTTTTTTTTAACTTTAAGTTATTATTGTACGCACATTATCATTGTATATATATTATAGAATTATGGAATCTCTGTACTAGCATCTCTATTAGCAATAATTATACAAGCCTAATACAAATCGTTCAAACAACATTTGAAACACTTCCCATGAACCGATACTGAGTTCTATTTTCTAATTCAACATATTTCTTATGTATTTTAGTGCCTTTGAATCTTTTATAAGTTATGTTATGTCCACTTTTTAGTACATATTTAAATAATAAAATTGTGTAATTTAAATTTTTTTTAATTTAAATCACATTTTTAATGTGAGCATTTTGATTACAGTGACTTTGATTTGAAGTGTAACATAAATAAAACATGCCAGTATTTAAGAAAAAAAATTTAGTAAAATAAGGTTATAAAGGTACCTATTGTATTTAATTTAGTGATCCATTTTTCCAATTGAAAACAACTTTAAAAATAAAATCCTTATTTCAATAATGTAAGGAAAGTACCTACCTACCTATATATAGTTTTTATTTTCACGTAATAAGTTTCTGTAGATTTTTTTTGTTTTCTTTGTATAATAAAAATTCAATTACATGTAAGAAATGGCTCTTCTAAAGTAAATTTCTGTGTTATTTCTTTTCAAATTTTAGTTAATATAATATTGAAAGTTTTAGTCGGGAAATTGATGTCTTTGAAATTATTTCCTTTTTTTAAATTAAGTTTTATTTTATTTTTTTCAAAATTTTTATTTTAACATGAAATGGTTTACTTTTTATATTGAATTTTTTTTTTTAATAAAAATCACGGACTTTGAATGTTTTTGGTTGACAATTGAATAAAATGTCAGATGAAATGGTCGAAAATTACAATAATATAATATAGAGATTTGATTTAAGATTACAAATACAATTTCGGACTTTAAGTTCCCAAATTTAACATATTCTTTTGTATAGAATATTTTTGCTCTTACATTGATTTTCAATATTGTTTAATCGTTTTAAGTTAAATCACAGACAAACATAATAAATAATTACATTTGCTTGTGGTAAAATTTATTCATTCTAGTTAGTAGTGGCATGAATAGCGATCCAAATTGTTTTGAATAATTTTCCCTGTCCAAAAATCATAAAATTAAAAAAAAAAACCAATTCAATTATTTTTTAAAACCAATTTGAGGATAATCTTTTCAAATTTTCTAAATTAAATGGCTCATATAATGTTATGTTATATTATAATTATATGGAATATAGGTAAATGAGAAAGTGAGCTAAAAAATTATCTAAACTAAACCGTATACATTATAATAATTTTAATTTCATTAACAATTTTATTGAAAATAAATAATATAAAAAAGCCAAAAGTTATATTGGTAGTAAATAAGGGATTAAAATATTCATTATACAATTATTATAAATCAAATATTCAATTAGATATACGATATTTATAATATCAATTGATAACATTTATTTAATTTATTCACATTATAATTATTATTTTTTCAATATAAAATTTTCATTAATGCCCATTGTTTATTTATTCTAAATTTAGAAATTATCATACGAATAATAATAATAATACCAATTTAATTAGGGATTTAAATAGCAAAATATGTAAATAATTTTATTAAATGTAAGGACAATTATTATCCTGAAAACAATTATTGAAATCTAAAGTAGTTATAATTTATTTACTACATATATAATTATTTTATTCTATATCTAATAAATAATGGAATAGGTAAATAGTTTCATAAAATTGTTCATTATTATATATAAAATTATTTAATATGAAAATAAAAGGGATATAAAATATTTTATTATGCGGGAGCTGATTCTGAGTCATCCTGCAGGTGTTACTATAAAGGAATGAATAATATAATTATTGACAAAATAAAAACGAAACAAAGAAATTCTGCAATCCTCTCAAATGGCTTCATTTGTACATACATACAAAAACTATTTTATCAGGGCAATTACTTATATTATCAACTTGATGTTTGAATAATTTTATGTGATCATATAAAATTCAACAATAATATTAAATATACATGACCATATAAAAATAAATTCAATTTAAAAGTTTTCTTAGTTTTTTTTTTTTTGTTTGGTGATATTTTATTTTATATTTTTAAAATTTTAATTGACATTTTATCAATTGAAATTAATTTTTAGAGCTATTTGACTATTTCTCTTTAAAATTAAATCATTTCAATCTATTTGACATTCTCAAATAGACTAGGAACATTTTTATGGGAAAATTTTATTTTAGCAAGTTATTTATTTAATTATTTTTAACAAAAAAAAAATGGACTAGGTACAAGATAAATAACGGTAGAATGTATTATAAATATCAACAATATATTGGCGAGCTGTATAAAATTGAAAACAGAATACAATAGTACCATTTATATTTGTGGACACTGAAAAAAAATCTAGCAGCAGTAGCTTTCGTTATATCGCTTTGTGTCAACAGATCAAATCGAACTAGTGGATTACTATAGTAAGTTTAGTTAGCAAATATAGCTCTAACTTTCACTTTTAAATGTAACTGTTCATTTCAGTTATATAGCAATAATCGACATAAATAAAAACATTCTAAATTTAAATAGTTAACCTTGTGGTAGAGATGGGGTTCGATATTTATTTATTTTTTTATTATTTTTTTGAAAGTTACCAAATCACTAGGTGGGGTGCCTTTTATACTTAAAGAAGTATGGATTTGATAATTGCGACAGGAAGCTTAGACGGGATTTAAAATTTAATAATTGGCTCTCTGTTCCAAATGACTATTTATCTTTCCCAATTTTTTTTTTAAACATTTCTTCATTCAGTTTTTTTTCAAATCTTAATTGCTTCATAATCAAGACACCAATTATTATTATAGCAAAAAGCTGTTTTCTTTTATTCTAATCTAAATGTCAATAAAAATCTCTTAAAAAAATTAGAACATGTCACGTTTGTACAATTTTTTTTTTTTGGTTTTTGTAAAGCTCCTTCACGCAACATTTATGATTTTATTGATTCACAATAATCCCAAAATATTTACAATAATGAGTTAAAAGTCAAGTATTTAAAATGAAAATGACTTAGTCAATAAAAATTATTTTTACTGCAAGTCCCAAGAGCTTTGGATCTCTAAAATTCAATTTTCACAAAAAAAAATTTATCGAAAAAAGTTTGTATGCAAAAATTAAACACAGAACTTCAAAGAGTTTGTATGAACTTTCACCTTAAAAAAAAGTTGTTTTCAGAAGCGTTTATTTTTAATATGTACAACGTATAATTTATTTTTATGCAGCAATCTATGATTTAATGATAACACCTTGCTCATACACTTTTCATTACAATGCTTGTGTTTGAAAATATTTTACTCATAGTTAAAATTATAGTGTTAAATAAATTTTATTTTATTAAATCCTCTAGTGTGAATTTTTTATAATGTACCTACTCTAAATATTTTTATCACATTTTTGGTTAAATTTTCTTCTTTTTTTTTTTAAAGTAACTTTATTATGTTTATCATAAACAAAAACAAAGCTGTAAAATTTCAAGTAAAATCCTTAAAGAATTACAAAAGCATTATAAATTTCATGGATTTTTTTATATTCCTAATAATATTAAAAATTTAAGATTATATTTTATTAAATGACCGAGTGATAATAAAGAATTGTGAAATTTAAATTTTTCATACCAGTTGCATAATTAAGTTGACTGAATTAGAATCATGTTCTTAATAAATAATAGAAATAGAATATTAACGATGAAAAACAGATAGTTGGCGTAGATATAATTGCTGTATAACCCCGTGCTATGTACAATGTACATATATAGGTCAAATCGAAATAGTTGGATTGCGTTAGCAAAATTAGTTATTTGTCATAGTAAGAAAAAATAGCTAATACTTTTACTTTTTAATATATCTGATTAACTGTTCATAAGAGAAACTCATGTTGTATAAAAAAATAATTTTATGTTATTAATTTTTCGTTCGAAAAAACAATAAAATCTACAATTTTCGAGTACAAACTTTTGTTACAATGCATTTACTATACTTTTTTGTACGAGTCAAGTTATCATATTACAAGAAAATAACGCAGTTTTAGTTACAATATTGCTGCAATATTATTTATTACTATTTATTTTTGTATTATAATTATTTTGTTTTATTTTGATCATAAATATTTCATTTTATTATTCACAAAAAAATACTCTTTTGACTGTTTTTTCGTGATATTTTTTGACCAAAAGATGTATGACTAAACTTAAAAGGTTAACAACAGAACATTAAAGATTAAACCTTTTGCTAGAAAATTAAATAGTTAAATTGTCATATTACAGTGCACGAAATTATTAGTACGGATAATCGAAATATTTTATTTTCCTTTATAAATGGATTTTGTAAATACTAAAAATTGTACGATGAGAATAAGAATAATTCATGAAAACGTACTTATAATAATTATATATTAAACAAAAAGATAATAATCGCTTTATATGCTCTAAGATTTTGCATAGAAATTTTTGTCAAAAATTATATCCTAAATAAACATAAAACTCATGTATAATCAGTAAACCAACCAAAATTTGTCATTTTTAATACTTTAAGAAATCCAAATTTTGATAATATTGCCTAGGTATCTAATTGTAAGGAAAGTACAAGAAAATTTAGAACATTATACTATTTACTAATTTTGTTTACGAAAATTTGTACGTATTATTAAATTATCCCTTTTAACCCAGGAAATTTACAAAAATTAATATAATTAAATATACTCTACTTATAAGCCTAAATGGAAAATATAAATATTTAGAAATTATGCTTTCTATAATATATAAGTATAATATAATAATGTTGTTAATCAATTTCAAAACATTAAATCCTAAATAGCGAATAACAGTTTCAACCATCTACTAAATTACATCTTTATATATCAAGGTCAAGTAATTTCAATTAAATAAGGTAAATTTAATTTCTTTCTAGATCATAAAAAAGTACTTTTATTTTAGCTTTAATTCTTGTCATAATAGTTTAATGTTACAATCTTTAGTAAAGGTATATTAAGTATTATATTTTATTACATTGAATTTTTCTTGTACGTAAATTTTTATGGCATGAAATAAAATCATGCACGCGTAGGGAAAACCAGAAATAACATTAATGTGTCTACTTTTTGTTTCCAAGAATTCGTAAATTTTTAATATTTCTGTATATATTAAAATTGTTAAATTTGACCTATAAAAATGTATTATTATTATCAATTCTATTTCAGTACAATAAATAAACAGAAAATTTTGTGATGTTTTAGTTCGTGCTAAATCCTCTTGTTGCAGTGCACATTATTATAGTCAGTGAAGTTTACTTCTTGTTTTTTTTTATTGAATAAACATAATCCATATGATTAAGCCATCTTAGTTAGTATACGGCGTTTTTATATTATTTTTATTAATAAAATCATAACTTTTTTTTTTATTATTTCCTAATATGAATAAAATTTTAATTTTTGATTTCTTTTTTTTTTTGTTCCCTTTTAATTGAATTGAAATTTTTTTTTCTAACCATTTATGACTAGGCTATGTTATACGCATTTTATTATTATGATATTGCCTTTATTTAAAATTTTTTTTTTTTTTTTACATTTTTTATTATGCTAACAGAAACCATAAACATAACTTGGATGCTTTGAGAATTTTTTTTTGTTTTTATATGGTTCATCAAAAAGCTTTAAATTTGTTTTGTTTTATTTTGGTTAAGAATTTTATTCTCTAGTTGAAGATTGTTTTGAATGTAGCTATTTATATGTCAAGGCATTAGACTTTTAAATGATAAAGTTTATTACACTTAAGTATTTAGAAGAAAAATATGTCGTAGATATCGTTACTAAATAATTATCGACGGCATCTTCACATTATTAATTATTCCTAGATCATCAAAGTGACAGTTTTCAAGCCTTTACTTCAAAACGAGAAATTATTTTATTCTCAAAATTGATCGAATTTGATATTCGAGTCCAAAGGACTATTAAGCATAGTTGTAGCTAATAATAATAATCACAAACTCGAAACATATAATATTCACCTAAATAAGAATCAGAAAAAAAATCAAAGAACAATAATACTTATAGGCATATTTTTTTCCCCACATGGAATAGCATCCATTACTAACTGCAGAACATATTAAAATGTTAGCTTAATTTTACATTTAATGATTTTATTGAATTTATTTTTCTTTTCAAATATAAAAAATGATATTAATAAATTTAATATTACAGGAAACCAGTAACATTGGTTGATGATTCAAAATTTTTTTCATAAAAGTCATAAATAACTATAGATATTTAATAAAATTCAATACAGAAACAAAATATTATTTTAAATGAAATCGATTTGTAAATACTATTCCACTTAAAATTCAAAATATATTTTTTTGTCAGTTAATGTGTCCAAGGGATAGTGAAATGAATAAAATTACCATCATATATAATTACTCTACCGTGACAAAATCTTAAAAGTTTCGAACTAAATCCACATTTTTATCTTGTCGAATCCTTCATTATATTCATATTCATAAATTACAAACAAAATATCGGTTGGCCCGTTAGGGAGAACAAAAGCCCATCGCGCAGTTAGTGCAATGTTCCAACAGGCCTAGAGGCAAGAAAATTCGAGACTCTCAGTCCACTCAACCTAACCTAACCTAGAATAAAATTATAAAGCACTATCAATCAATTAATTACATTAAAGATCAACGATTATTGTCAAAAGAGTATCTTGAATAACTTCTCAAATAATGATTATATATATTAGAACCATTCATTTTCTATCCAAAATCAGCTCTACAGTCGCAGTGACTCAAGACGCATAGATTTTCATATTCCAAGCTTAAGTTTACGACAAAATCCCTCCGGCCGTCACTGTTAAAAATCTACATATTTTGATAATTTTTTTTTCCTCAATAAAAATCAAATATTTTAATAAAAAAAAAAAATTTTAAGAGCTATGTAAAAAATATGCTTTGAAGGATAAAATATCATAAAAAATGTTGTAAAATAATTTTAACAAGATTTTTTTTCTCTTTTGTTTTTATGTTAAAAAACAAAAAAAAAAATAAACCCAAGAGGGAGGGAAAATATAATGAAAAATAGCATAAAAATAATAATGAAAAAAATCAAAATTTTTTATTATTCAAGGACGTGTCAAAATTCAAATAGCCTTTTCATTGTTATTTTATTAATCTTCATGATAAAGTAAAATGTTTTTTATTTCTTATTTTAATATTATTATTCAAAAAAAATTTCTATACCCCGTATTTAATGTTAAAAATCCCTCAAAAAAAAAAAAGACATTCTTTTAACTTTATTGATACAAAATATATTTTTTTTTTTTTGGTTTTTTATTTATTTATTCAAAGTAGGTTTTTTTTTTTTGGTTAAGTAATAAAAATTTACACTTAATCAGTTTAAATTTAAAAACAAACAAGGTCCTTTTCAAATAATTTAAGGGGCTATCTTTTTATTTTTTATTTTTTTCTTTTATTTTTTCTTAGAATAACAATTATTTTGACTTGATATTTCCTTAATTCTTAATGAAACGAGGCAGAAAATAATTCAAAATGAAAAACGTATTTTGTGACGACTATCTTTTTCTTTTTTTTTTTCAAAAATAATAAATTTGTCAATTTTAAGGTTTAGTGTTTAACGCAATTTCTGTTTTTATTTTTATTTTTTTTAATTATCATGTTTTTCGTTTCTTAAATTTGATTTATTTTGATTATGTTGGAAATTTGATAATAAATAACAGCACAACAGTTCAAAATAAGTTAAATTTGTTTTAGTATTGGCAAGGTTTGTAAAGATGGCTTATTATAATGCTAAAGAGCTATTACAGTCTTTTGAAAAAGTTGAACAAATTTCGAAAAACACTTACTTTGCGTATTTACTTCTACTATAAAAATAAAAAAAGTAATTAATTTATGATTGTATTCGTGATTTTGTCATCATTTTTACCCCGCTGTCCTTCAAAACTTAAAAAGCAATTATAATAACTAATAAACTATCGATTTCAGTTCTTTCAAAGCCAAAATAAGCGCAATCTCGTTCACTTTTGCATGTACTTATGCAAATGATTGTATCATTTCGGGTTTCGGAGTTAGAAGTTTTCAATCAGCCAAGGGTATAAATAATATTCGTATAAAATTTATATATTTTACATTTTTTTAAAAACTTTTAATGGATTCCTATGAATTAGTACGTTGGGCGGATAAATATATTGATTAGAGGAACTGAAATAAAAATTATTAGACCTCAATTTTTTGCAACGATTCGAACTGGGGCATGTATTTTGATAAAAATTGTTATATTTGGTTACGGTATATGACTAAATGATATTGAAGGAACCTAATAAAAATAAGTTCATCCCATTAAAATTGAAGTATCTTAAACGGGCCCCATACTTTGATTGTTATAATTTTTAATATTCGTATTATTTTTTGACAGAAAATTGAGTAAAAGAAACATAAATCGACTTTATAATAGAATCAAAAGAGCACTTCTTTGGGATTTTGGTGATTTTTTTTTTTTGAAGCAAGAGTTTTAAGTTGATAGAAATCGTCTTTCTCCAAAAACTCAATTAAGACTGCCGTCGGTGCAATAACACTATAAAACAAACAAAACTTCTGTAAAGTTCATCATTTTTAAATTCAGTAAAATTATTTTTAATTTCCTCAAAACGAAAATTATATCGTAATGAAATACGGAAATTTTAATGATGTACAAATGAAAATTTTAAAGAAATTTAAGCTATTTAAGCATTATTTATTAAAGACTTTTCAACATTAATAAGAATTTTTATTTTGATTAAGAAAAAAAGAAAAACTTCGAAAACTTTAGCATGAAAAAATTTTCAATGAAAGGATAAAAAAAAAATGGGTATTTTCAATCAAACGCAGGCAAATTATTCACTAATTTGAAGAAAACTTTTAAGTATATACTTAGTTTATAAAAAATTTCTTGATTTCTTTATTGTTTTTTTTTTCTGTTTAGATTTTATTTTATATAAATATATAATGGTAAGAATTTAAAGTTTCGTGTTTAAGATTTTGTTATAGGAATTTTTTTTTTATTTCGAAATTAAAATTATTTATTAACATAAATCTATTTTTGAGTTCACAATTATTATTAATTCGAACACGAATTCGTCTGTCTGTATCTTTACTATTTTCGACACTCTCGTAGACCCACTTTTCGTCATCACAGCAAGATGAAATTTGGCAAACAGGTTCATGTCGCGTGACAATTGAATCTATCAAAAATTTGAACCGGAAAACACGGAAAATCGGGAAAAATCATTTGAAAATTTGGTACAAATTTGATTAGTGATAAATCCGTTTCAGGAAAAATGCAGGGTTTTCGGAAAAAATTTTCCGGAATTTTCCGACTTTTCCGGAAAATTTTCCGAAAAGTTTTCCGGTAAAAAAGTTTTCTAAATTATGCAGGATCAAGTTCCCTATCAACTGGCATCATTACTTTCTCTCTGACAATGGTGAAAACTTTCAGAAAAAATCGAGGAAAATTCATGTAAAACGCTTTTCCGGAGTTTTTCCGACCAAGGAAGCGTTAGAGCGTTTTGCAACCTCAGACAAAGTTGTAGAGCGAAATGAGTTTTATAAAGTTGCCTTTGCGGAAAACTCCATGGAAAACCCTGAAAAGCGGGAAAATCATCGGAAAAATTGTCGTCGATATGATTAGTGATAAATCTTCAACAATCATGAAAACTTGCATGAAAAATCGAGGAAAATTTGTAATAACTATTTAGTTAACGTGAAAAAGGCAGAAAATAAAAATAATTAAAAAAAGAGTTTTCAAACAAAACTGAGGCCAAGCCGCATGAAAAAGTAGAAAATAAATTTTTCTTCACACTCTGAGGTGGAGTCAGATTTTTTGATTGGGACATTTCTCTTGAATATTCTTTCTCTTCATGAATCAAATCACTTATTGAAATGTCCCAATCAAAATACCTGAGTCCACGTCTGTGTATGAAGAAAAATTTATTAAATACTTTTTCATCCAACTTGGCCTCAGTTTTGTTTGAAAACTCTTTTTTTACTTATTTTTTTTACAGTATTTTGAGCATCATCAACTTTTAATCCTAAAAAATCAGATTTGTTAGACTTCCAAGAATATGATATAAATTAAAGGAAAATATTGTACTAAAATCTTAAACACCAAAGCTTGAACTTAATTAAAATATAATATACTTGAGAACTGCTCATTAACAAACTCGTAGTTAAGGTGATTGGAACAAGGATTCTGTTACTTCTACGAAATAAACTTCTAACACAAATATTTATGCTATGAAGCATTTGTAGATTATCCTTAAAAAAAAATTTTTTTTTTGTTATATTTTCATTTCAATAATATAAATTTAACTCAGTGTATTTATGAAAAGTCCAGTCACATATTTTTTGAAAAGATTTCCTCTATCTTTGACACTCTTGCATATTACAAATAGATTTTATTATATGGTTTTTCAAAAAAAAAAAATTATCAAATTGGACTCTTATTTTAAATAAACATCATAATTTACAATGTAATTTACTTCAACATGACCCAATAAGATGTAAATCTTTCTTCATTTTAATTAAATTATTTTTCATTCAAAAGTTGAAATTCTTGTAAAGTAAAATAACACCAACACCATATGGTTTTACATAGAATTTTAAATGATAAGTAAATCTGTACGTCACATAAAATATCTGGATATAGAATTATTTTTTTCGGATTGTGTCGAAGTTAAATATTTTAGAAAAGAAAATAATTTTTTTTTGTGTTGTTAAGTAAGTTGTAGAAAAATGCATTTTAAATAACTTTTAGCTTTATATGTATTTTAGTTTTAATTTTCCTTGAGGTTAAAATCTAATGTCCCACAATTTTGAGTTTGGTTTTGAACAATAAAAGTTTAATGAAAAATTATTTAATTCTATTAACTATTACAAAATTTTTTTCAAGACTATTTGGCATCCTATAGAAGTACTACTGAAGTTCGGTATTTTAAGCCGAGCTCAAATTTTTTATTCTTTCTAAATTTCTTGCTTAGTCTTCGAATAAAAAACAATGTTGAAATATATAAATAATTTATTTTAGTTAAATTTTCTTTAGTGAGATGAAAACGAAGTTTTATTCATCCCTTGGCAATTGTGTTGCTTCTTTTAAAGTTATTTTAATGTTTTCGATAAGAGAACAAAACGTTCTCGTTTTTACAAAAAAAAATCAACATTATGTGACATTATGTTAAAAAAGAAATGAGTATTTAAATTCTTTAAATTTAATTTTACAAAGTGTAATGCAAGTTCATTATAAGAAAAATAATCTCTATGTAAATAGGTCGAAATTTCCATATGTGCAATGCATAATAAAGTTTTGTATATATAATTTTTATTTTATTTAATTTTTTATTTTTTTTTTTTTCAGAAAGAGGAGTAAAATTCTTTATCTTAACAAAAACTTCTCACGAGATTTCTTTTAATCTAAGAACTTTTGAATTTCCACAAAATATGATTATGGTTTAACTGGAACAATTCAAATTTGATATGATAGAAATAGATTTTTATGTCTACATTGTAAAATTTATATGCACACACTATGTCTCAAAGAAAATCTAAATTTTGTCTGCACTTGATTTATAAATGTTATATGCAAATTATGTTTGTAGCATATACATATAATGAAATTGATAAAATAGAATTTTCACTTTATTTCTTATCAGATTATTTGCTTAATTAGAAATTTATAAAATAACTGAAACATGATTTAATTTCATTATAAATATTATTTTGAAAATTCAGCTTAATAGGTAGGTATACAATAAAAATGTATATTTATGAAGTTTATCAAAAAAAAATTGAGAAAAATAAGATTATCCGATATTATACAAATACAAAGTATATTTTTTTCTTTGAAATTTTTTAAAATCCAATTGAGAGTTATTTTAAATTTTTTGGTTCTAGTTTAGAATGTGAATTAATTTTTATTTTTTCTAGTTACAGTAGATAGTAGAATGAAATATTGAAACTTTTTAAGAAAACCATGTTGCTGTTTCTTTCTACCTTTGAAATTTGCAGCAATAAAATTTAATTTTTTTTTTTCAAGATCAAACTTATTTTCTTAACCAGAATTTCTCATGTTAAATAATCTATGACCATTGACCGTATCTTTGATATACAAAAATCTAGTGTTTTGTTTCTCATTAAAAGCGAAAATGCGAAAAATAAAGGAGAATTTCTACATTTAACAAAGACACTAATTTATTAATTTAGTAAGATCTTAATTGAATGTAATTTGTAATTTAGTATTTTCTTGAATTTCAAAATCGTAGATCTCTACCTTTATTAACATAAATATGTCGCGTCGAACTCGAATAAATCATATATGTACATAAATACAATCCATTAATGGTTTATATCAAGTTTAAGATTTTTACTTGTCAAAGATGCCACCTTGAAAGTATTACAATCACTTTTGTTATAACTTGAAATTATTATGCAATCTACAAAACTATCTATTGGATTTATTTTTTGCGACAACCCCGTACTAAATTACTGAAAATTATAAAATTTTAATTTTCTTCTGAATATATATAAATCATTTCAACTTTAAAATCTTTTCTATTTTCTCTCTGCGACAACTGCCAGATTTCAACAGTTTTTATTTTCTAAAATTAAGTTCGAAAAATTGAAAAATGAATATCAAAAATGTATATCATATTATTAAAAGGCAAATGCAATACTTTCAATTGACAGAGTCGACATGTGTGTAGACTGCAAAGTAAATAAATTTAATATTATGAAAGCAATTATATTTTACTTAATTCAATGGGAAAATTTTGAAAGTTCTTATAAAAGTGCACTTTTAGCAAAATATTGATTTAATAATAAATTCAAAATTCTTTATTAAAGGATTTATCGATATTTGTTTTGAAAACCTTTTAGCAATAATTATTTTTCAAATATTTGGAATTGAAAATTTCATGAATGATAATCCTTCATCAATTTAGTTTTATACAGAGATTATATCTTATATTTAACTTATAAAATATTATGAAAGAACTTATATCGTTAGGTATGTAGCTTCAAGAAGATATGGGTTATAAGATATGAATATCAAGAACACTACATTTATATTTAAACAAACATAATGCATGTCTCTAAAATACACTTAATATCTAATGTATTATGACAAACAATTATAATTAATATTTGAAATTTATTGACAAAATACAATAAAACTCAAATTTGATATAAAACAAAAATTAAAATTTAAATAAATTTATAACTAACTTAAAATTAGTATAACATTAATACTTTTATTATATATTTTACTCGAACACTACTATATAAATAAATATAAAACTCAACTTTTTCAACTATCATTTTTCATTTGTCATGATTCATAATGCCAAAATTTTTTATATTTCACATAAAAAAAATGTTGTTAGTTTCACTAGGATTAAAAAATGAAAGTTATGTACATAATATGTATTTCTATATTTTTTGGAAATATCAATACGATCAATCCTTCTTCTTCTGCTTTTATCAAATGTATTTATGAAAAAATTAAGAGAATGTAATTTGAATTTTAAAAAATTGAAATAATTTTAAATCTGATTCTTCCTCTTTTTTGACGATAAGATCATTTTTGAAGCTAATCGATCGTTCGTAGAATAATTATGAGAAAATATCTAAAAAAAGAACTTAAGACGAACCTGGTTTGCTAGATGTAGGAAAATTAAATTTACCAAGTCCCAAAAAATATATAATTATATATTTATAGCTATACCTATAATATTATTCATAAAATCTTTCAAAAATTCTTTAAATTTAACAAAAGAGACACATTAGGAAATTTCTTATTTGAGAAAAGTTTAAAATATTTAATTGGAAATTTAGAATTATTCCCTTATGAAACAATAGCAAGGTCATATTGTTATTTTATATGTAGAAAACTTAAATTAAAGATTTTTATAGTACAAATATCTAATCGATTTTCTTAATTATTATTTAACTTATTTCTTATATTATTTTAGTAAAAATATTGTTATAATAATTGTTTAATTATTATTTATTTAACTAAGTCAATGCTCAGCGGGTTGTCAAGTAAAAAAGAAAATTACCACTAAAGGTTTCTCCCCAATTTCAAAAACATAACAAAAACTTCAATATAACAGAATTCTTCATTGTGACATTTTCTAAAAATGGTAGTTGAGTTTCTGTCTCATTCCCATAGGGCCATAGATTCCACGACTTTGTGGAAAAATATAATTTATAATGATTTGGACTAATAATTATTATTATGTTTTTGCCACTTTCTGGTTTTGACAATAATATAGTAAAAGAACAGCCATAAAAAAAAATTATAAACCCTATTTTGAAATAAAAATTCTGTGTATTTTTTATTTCCATAAATTAACCATGTGAATTAGAGTAGATTTCAACTCAAAGACTCTGTAATTAATAAAAGAAAAACAACTGCTGAACTTTAAGAAACATCATAAGACATTGTTTCTTTCTTTTTAATTTTTTTTCTTTTTATCATAATAAATTCCAATTAAATTGTGGAAATGGTTTTTAATGAAAGCATTAAGCTAACAAAATTACAACTTTTACTTTTCTACGAAGGTTTCGTTTTTTTTTTTTCTCTTTTATACACATTTAATTTAAAATAATGGCAAAATAATTTATGCGACGAAAATCATAAACATGAATTATGTAAAAAAATAAAAAATTTATAATTTTTGTGTGTGTGCGTGTGTTTTTTTTTTTTTTAAATTAAAATAATATTCAAAATAAACATAATATAATTTTTTAATGGACCCATCTCGTTTTAATAATTTATTTTTTATTTTTAATAATATTTTTTATTAATATTTTTAATTGGGATATTTTTTTTTTCAATAAGACTTTAACAAGAAAAATTCGGGAAAATTAATAAATTAAGTCACCAAGACAAATTTAAGAAAATTCTTCTAAAAGGAATTAATACGGTTTTTGCCCAAAAGATATACTTAATAGATTTTTATATACATTTGAAACGGTCTGATTGTTAAGCAAACACCGAAATTATTACTATCTAATTTATGGTCGGATAGTCATAATAACTCAACTGTAAATACTCCAATTCTGTAATAAGTATGTATGAGTGGAAAAATCTAGTTATACAGTCTAAATTGATATAGTAAATTTTTTTATCTTTTCTTAGTGATAAGAAGTCGAACATCTATGTCAATAATTAAGGTACTAAAATTATTAAAAAATCAATTTTAAAACCAATTAAAATTGTCATTGACTGTGCACAAAATTTCATAATTTCATCGAACAATAATAGTACTTAATCCTCCATTATAAAGACGAAAAAATTGTTAGCCAAATAAGAATGCATTGATTTTATAGGATTATAGCAGAAACTATATATAATAAAGACAAATCGGTTAGAACAGGGGTGGGGAACCTGCGACCTGAGGATAAAAGGCGACCTTATGCTCCGGTTGAAAAAAGAGTTAAATATTAGCTTTCGCTTTCTTCTTCATTAAAGTTAAACAATATACTTCTTATTTATCTTTTTTTCACAAAATACTTTTTATTGTGCTTGTATTTCTTTATTTTGCAAATATATACATATTAAAATAAAAAGTATAGCTAATCATACCTACTTATATTCAGCATTAAAACTACTATGTGCGGCCTTCTTGGGAAATGGGCATAGTCAATGAGGCTTTTATATCTAAAAAGGTTCCCCACCCCGGTTAGAACATAATTTGGAAATCAACTTTGAATTTTTTCTTAACAAACATTGGATACCCAACATCGTTTCCTCACACATCGTAATTAAATCTTCGTTAGGTGCCATACATAATTAGGGACAAAAAAATTCTCATTTCGCTCAGTTTTGTCACAGAATTGAGAAAGAAAAGAGATGCTCCTACGTCCTACCTCTTTATCTTGATATTTTTCATTTATGATTATAGTAAACTACAGTTTTCGTTGTTTCATTTTAAAAATTTTATTCTCACAGTGAAATTAATTAAAACATTTTGCTTTTGTTGTGTTTTGATGGTTTCAAAAAATATTGTGTTTATGTATTGTGAATATAATATTATTATGTATAGTAAGTTAATGAAAAAAAAAAATAATAATGTACATATGTAAATTTATTTTCGTGTTATGAAATGACAATATTTTTTTAATGTTTTTTAACTTTGTTAATAACAGGAAACGTGATAATTTTATTAATTTTTTTTTCTCAAAAATTGATTTCATTTTATTCATCGCATATTATACAAAAAATGACAAATAAAAAAAATTTAATACAAAAAAAAATATGTTGAAAAAAAAAATTACATACATAATCAAAAAATAATTGAATTTCAATCAAAAAAAAAAATATGTATTTTTTTTTTTTTTAGTTTCAATTTAAATTCCAATTTAATTCATTTTTTGTTTTACTTTTTTTTGTTTTTTTGATTTTTGTTTTAAAATTTCAGCTAATGATTTATTGACCAAAAAAATAGTGTTTACAAAACTATTTACAGGATTTTTTTTTATGATTTTTATTATCACAGGATATATGTAGGATATAGTGTTTACTTTCATATAAACGGGGAAAATTTTTTTTGATAAAAGTAAATGATCGTAAATTTTTATTATTGTTTATTTTAAATTAAACTTCATTATTTGTTTTAGTCTAGTATTATGAAAGGAATGTAAACTCCTAGTAAGCAGGTAAGTGGTGCGTTTAAGTGGGTTCGTATAAAATACAATTTTTTTAATTTTTATGGAAAAATGTGAAAGAGGTTTTTCAAATTAATCTATAAAATTGCAATATTGAATAAAAACTTTGGATTACCACAAGTAAGTATTTTATTCTTAATTAGTTTTAAAAGAATATGTAACATTTAATAAAATAAATCAGCAAGAAGTCCTTGTCATAACAAAAATTTCATTGTTATTATTTCTTTAAAGTTTTTGAATTTATATTTTATTTTATATAATACCCTATGAAACAAATAACCTTTTAATTTAATCCATTACTTTAATTTATATTTATTGATCAATAATTTATTAATCTTCATCGTTTAATATTAATTACAGATATACAGAGAGAAAATAAAAGTTAATTTAAATTGATTCCAATAAATCCACTTATATATATGTATAGTTGATTTATGTTCGTACAAGAAAAAAAAAAACATAAAATATAAAATATTAATTAATAATGTACATATAAAATTATATAATTAATTCAAAATTATAAAGTATTAAAATTACATAACTAACTATTATGAATATTTCAACGTATTTTATTATTATAATAATTCAAAGTCATCATTAAAATATTCTTACACATATATGATTTTATTCTGTTTCCAAAACATTAAAACCATAATGTGTAATGTAAAAAGTAAAGCATTTACCTTATATTGTATGTATTAAAAGCACTTTAATACACTTGAGTTAAGTTTATACATATTATTATGTGCGTTTAAAAATATTCAAAAAACTTAGGTTGACTCACATCAGTATAGCAATCTATTATATTTTATATGTTATTATTATATCACATTATAATAATTCAGCTGGAATAAATTTCCTTTATCATAGTTTTGTTTTTGTATTACTGGTTCTCACAAATTTGACTCGCATAATTTTGCACAGATTTTTTTTTATCTATCAGTTAAAAATATACACAATTTAGTACATGCTTTAATTGCGATTTTTAAACCATTAAAAAAAAAAGAAATTAGTAAAAATTTATAAAATATCCTTGAAATTACTAAACATAAGTGTCTTTCTATACAAATATATTTATATATATAAGTATCTATATAATATATATTTTAAAGAGTAGGAAACAATTTGTATTATGTAAACCGAGATCAAAGCTAAAGTATACATTTTGTTTTTTGAAAATTTTTGCCAAACACTTGACATTATGTGAATTAAGTTTTTATAAAATAGTTTATTTTCAATAGATTTTTATTTTCAATAATATAAAGTTAAAAATAATTTAAAACATTAAAATTCGTTTTAATGTTCTTAAACTTAAAGCTCCAAACAAAATTAAAAACAAAAAGCATAGAATGCATATGTTGACTTTATATTGACAATATCTTTTGCTTCCCCCTAAAAATCAATATCAATTCAATTAAATATTATTTATTAATTATAATCCTATCTACAAATAAAAGTAATTGAAGCTATTTAAAGGGATTTTAAATTAAAATTTTTACAACTTTGATATAAGGATTACAATAAATTATGCAATATGAATGATCTAATAATTCCTAATTATGAAAAATAATAAATTAAAATTTTATTTGGAAAATGAGATTTTATTTGCATAATAAGCTTTAAGTTTTCAGAATTTAGAGATTAAATATCATAAATTTTAGTGAAACTATGCCTCTCATATGAATGAATGGTAAAACTAAATTTTTTCAGATAATTTTTATATTAACTTGAACCTAGTTTACTCAAAATAATTAATATAAAATTATTTTATAAACCAAGTAGAAAATTTATGCGGACCCATTTTTCACTTAAAATAAGGATTTCATTTAAAAATATAAAGGAACGAAAAAAAAATGTCCTTGAGACTTTTTAATCAGAAACGGGAATATCAGATTATTATACCAAGAAAACAAAAAAGGATATCCGATTCTTTTATAGAAATAATATTCTTTAAAATTAGACCGAAAGTAATTTTTCATTACAATAATATGAGAACATGGAATTAATGTCTTCCTTTAACAACCCTGAGAACGAAAAATGATATTATATAGTCTGTCTTACAATGCCTTTAACCTTGATTTGTGAGAATATGACAGAAGTATTATTTTACTCTTGCAAGTTTATTTCATTTTATTAAAGAGATATTTATTTTAGTTTAAAATTTTTTTAAAGAAATAAACTTCAGAGGATACGTTTTCATAATATTTGATAAATTAATTTTTTGCTACTATATGAATTAACTTTTATCTTTTGAATTCGATAATTTTATTGTTTATTTTATCATAATTTCAGAAAAAAGAATTCCTTAAATATTTTCAATCCTTTATTGCAGTACCTAAAATTTTTCCCACCGAAATTTTTTTGTATTATTTTTATTTTTTTTTAAAAACCTTTTAATATAAGTAATGTTCATATAAAAAACAATTATGTCGGTAATTAATATTTAATAAATAACTATGAAATAATGTTCTCATTACAGAAAAAGTCAAGGACATTTTTTTAATATATCCTTAATGTATCTTTGGCTTTGGGTCAAGGATCCGATAACGTCAAAATACCTTCAAGTATCTTTATATAATAGAACATTTGGACAAAATCGGGTATGGCATTAAGTTCAATTGTATACTATTAAATTTTGTATAGAATTCTCAAAATAATGGAATAATATATTTCGATTTTGTCTTTTAAAGGTCTAAAAATTTATTATTATTTTACTTGCTTTCATGCAAGTAAAATTCATGGATTTATTGTCAGTGCTTCTTTAATTATTTTAGTTTATTTTATTAAATATTAGCCTATAATTATACTTTAACCCGAATTTGACACACATTGTGATATAAACGATTGAAAAATTCAACATAATTGGTAATTGGATGAATAAGCTAATAATTTTAGTCGTTTCATTGTTAAATATGTTATTTATTAAACATTTTACATAAATGATGATATTGTCAAAAAAAAATTTCTGTCGGAAAAATATTAACTTAATTGTATTTAATTATTGGAAACACTAAAATAATGAAAATATTTTTTTTTTTACAAAATTTAATGAAAATTGAAAAGGAAATTGAATTCTAAATTTTTATGATATACATGCTGTAAGATTTTTATTACAAGTGTAAACTATGTCCGCGTACATACCCACATAATTAAAATGATATTTTTAAATTACGTCAAAAAATTCCTTTATTTATGGTTGAATTATCAATTCACACTGTTTCACTGTAATCAAAATTTTCCACTTTCTAAACGTTGTTGTTAGGCGGAATAATTTTCTTTAATAAAAAAAAATTCTATGTTTTAATATTATGTTTTGAAGAATTTTATTATTTTTTTTCTTAAAGGTAAAATAAAATATTGTATTTACGAAAATAAATTTTGTACATACTTCATTTCTTTTCAAAATAGAAAAACCTAAATGGCCAATTTTATGGTAAAATGATTTGACTTTTTTTTTCTTAAATATACAGGTCTATAAATCAAGCATTAAATGTTTATTTTTTATTTAATTTTATTTATTGGGTAATATTGTAAATATAATATTTATTTTTACTTAATGGCAGAGTAATATTTTTAACAATGTGTTTTTTTTATTTTCCAATAAATACAGTGAATTAAAAAAAAAATATAATTCTTGATCATTTTGAGGCAAAGTCTTTAAGGACCCTCACTTAAGAAATTGTGCACCCATTATTTAGTTTTTGCGGAAACAATTTCAAAGTTTTTTTGGTGCGTTAGTAAAAGTCTCTTGCTACAACTTACATCGCCATCGGGACAGCAGAGAGAATAAGCTGTTTTCGTTTTTAGAAAATTTAATGAAATTTTTTAACAGTGTTTTGAAGAAAAAACAAAAAAATTATTTAGACATATTCGAAAGAAAAATGAAATTGTTTTGATTACAAAATCTGGTCGTTGACAAATTTAGAGAATCCTGACATCATTTCAAAATGTTTATTTTCCTTAAATGCGTCAATATAAAATAACGATTTTAAAAAAAAAATTACTTATTTTTTTATTTTTTTTTTCCTGATAAGAAGAATTATTATCACAAATATTTGAAGTACGTGATATTTTCTTTATGTAAAGGATGTAATGACATGACAACATGTTATTGGCATCAATTTATCACTTTTTAAGGAAATGAAATATATTGAGAATTTATTTATTTATTTTTGTTTTTTTTTTTCACTTTAAGTGTTTTCTTAAGTAATACATATATTTACTAAATATACATGCAATGTAAATATAATTACATGACTTCATTTTAATTAGAAAATATTATTAATATGAAAAAAAAATTTGAAAATGCGTGTAACTCGAATTATTTTAATTATTTCAGGTCTGTGAAGAAAATGAATACATTATGTATGTACATAAACTTAAAATCTCAATCGTCTCGAACATAAGTGAAAATTTAACCCCGTAAATGCATTTTTAACAAATTTTAATTAAATAATAGTAGTAACGATATAAATTTTGAAATATAGTTTTTTCTCAGTGACTATTATATGGAAAAATTCTCATCTGTTGAGATTAGTAATATATAATAACTTCGAGTGACTTGAATAATTTTATAGCCATATTCTATAATTAAAAATTGTTCGACCAAAAAGATAATTTCGTTGCAGGTGGATAGGTATACACGTATCCATATTTTCAAGAATGACATCTATAAAATTTGAAATATTATTTCGATTTAACGTTAACATTTTTATGTACTGAACATATATACTACATTTTTCTATGTACACATTTGTTTATACTTGGACAGGACATACTTACATATTTATTTTTTAAATTGTTTGTTTTCCTGAACAACAGGAAGCAAAATTGTAACTCATAAAACAAAAGGTTAATTTTTTTTTGTACTTCTATTATATTCAAGGACGATTTGTCAAAAAAAAAATTTAAATAGCCTTTTCATTTCTCCCTGTATTTCATTAATTTTTATGATAAAGCATAAAAACAATTCTTTGTAATTTTTTATTCACAAAATTTTTTCGTATCATGTACAAAATACATACATAATATTTCAAAAATTTTGAATTATGAGAAAAAAAAAAACATTTATGTATTTCATTCTAGGTGATTTCTTATTTTATCGAAACAACTATACTGCTTATTTACGTTTTTTATTTATTTACATTTTTCATTGAAGAGCTTTTGTGTGTTTCATTATTTTTTTTGGTTTTTTGGTTTTAATCAAAATCCACACTTTTTCTGTATGTAAATTTGAAATATAAACAAAAACCTCTTTAAATCATTTAAAGTTAAAGAATACATTTTTTTTTTAAATATTTTTCACACGAAAAACGATAAAATCGATGCAAACAATAATTAAATCAAGTGCAAATGTGAAGAGCATAACAAAAAAGAAAAAGATACTATAAAACGTTTTATAGGATTGGCATATACTATTAAATAAAATAATATCAATCAACTTAATATATAAAAACAAATTGATAGCAACTTTCATTATCGGATTAAACTTTTAATAATAAATTAAATGTTAAAAATTTAAAGTTTGGGCATCAGAGTTATAAAGTGAATAAAGATCCAGGCTTACAAGCTTACAACACACGTGCACAATTTAAACTTCGAATATTTTTTTTTGCTATAAGTTTCCTCAATATTGTGGTAGAATCATTTGGCACTTGTACTGTAATTCCTTGGCACTTGTACTGTAATTCCTTGGCACTTGTACTGTAATTTTGAACAAAAACTGTTTTAGTAACCGTCCTTTAAGAGTCCTTTTTTCAATTAGGTATACTGACGTTGGCGTTTCAAAAAACCCGTTTGAATAAGTATCAAAATCTGGTCTATTAGCAAAGATAATATATTTTTCACACTTCTACAACTACATTAAATTATAGAAGGATAGGCCTAACTCATACCTATACTTATCGACTTTAATTTCGAAAAATGCGTATATCTTTTGCCATGGTTCCTAACTTCACACGTGTTGCAAAATTAACCTTTATACAGTTTTGTTAAATCTAAAACGTTTTTTTTTTAAATGCAAAGAATACGAAGAAAAAAAAGTAATAATAATAAGTTTATTTTATAACTGCGATATTACGCTTCCTTTATTTTAATTAAGGATATTAAAAAGAAATAAAATAAAATTTCTTTGCTTATATTTTCCAATTAGGGAAAACGAGAAAAATAAACATAATGAGGTTATTTAAAATTTCAACTTGATTCTTTTTTTTTAATGTATGGAATTTTCTTAAGTTTACTTGAAAAAAAAAAAAAAAAAAGCGCTACACTGCTACACGATATGAATTGCTCCTGGATTTAAAATAATTATTCGAATAAAAAGAATATTAAATTATTCTTAAGAAATTGACTTAAAATCACTGTTTTTTTTTTTATTTGGTATTTTATTTTACGAAAATTAAGTTGAACGAATTAATTATAATTAAATTAATTTTTATATTATTCAAGCAAAGTATATGCATATTATTATTCTCATAAAAATTTTTATTAGAATAATTTTTACCTTTTAGTGGTTTTTTTTTTCTCAAGAAATCTGCAATTAAATAAATCGAATAATTAAATGTTTTTTTTAATGGTGTATGTAGGTAGAGTCAAAATTCGCTTTTCCTAACCCGGAAATAATTTCAAAAATATATTTTAATATATCTATTGTTTAAATCTTATTAAAACTTAAAAATAAAAATTTAATAAATGCTCTAGCTTTATAATTTAAAAAAATATTGTTGTATACTATTCATTTACAAAATTTTTCTATTTATCTATAAAATATAAACATAATTATATATAATAGATACTTTATTTTTAATATTATCTGATTTGTTAATAGATTAAAATAATTTTCCAAGAAATAGACTTACAAGAAGTTTTGATCTTTCCAATACAATTATGTATATAGTTTATGACGAAGTTTAAGAAATTGAAGAAGAATTTCCACTTAAAAATCATTCTAAAAAAGTAATATAAATATAAATCAAAAGATTTGATTTTATTAATCTTGATTTAATCTAAAAATAATTTGAAGAATAAAATATTATTATTATTATTTATTTTATTTCCAAAAATATACTCAAATACCGAAATTAATATTGTTAAAAAATTGTATCCTGCTTAATCCAACTTCTTCATTTATCATTAAAATTTAATTACCGAAGGAAATTTTTAAATAGTATCGAGTATTCGTAACTATACGATATAATTATAATAAACTATCTGAAATTTGATTTTAGTTCTTTTGATTTTTAGTGATAATTTTCAACATTAAATATGCATAGTGTTCCTCTACAATCCAATATCTTAGTAATTGTTAATGTTTCTTTACATTTCTATAAAAAATTATTTATAAAACATAAAAAAATGAAAACGATAAAAATATTTCAACTTTGTTGTATGTTCTGTTTTGTTTAAAAGTGTATGCACTGTAAATATAGAAAGTTTATTTAATTTAAGCTTCAAAGATTTGCATAAAATGACTGAGTGCTAAATGCACAAATCTGTTGCAATACACAAACAATGTTACTACTATATTGTACATTTATATTATATGTATATAAAAAAAAACAAAAAATTAATAAAAAAAAAAATCCTTCAACACAGTCTACCAGATTCAAATGACATTAAACTAACCAAATTAAATTTTATAAACTTTTCATAAAAAAAACCATATATTAAAGCCAAATGTACATAATACAATACATGTTGTTACTATATTCATACATATATAATATATTTGATGCATTTTCATTTATATAGATCAATTCAGTTGGAAATCAGTGGATTCATTTTAATAAAAAATATTTTTGGGTTAAGGATATTCGTTGAATTTTCAAATACATATAGCTATTTTTTTTTTTATTTTAAGAAAAAATATAATAAAATAATTTCATTACATTTCACGAAAATAAAATGCAAATTTTAATATTCTATCTGTCGTCGTACAAATTAAAATTTTTTCTGAGTAAAACAAACATTAAATAATTGTGTTTTTATTAAATTGTACGTTTGGAGAGAACTTTGAATTTAATTCTGAAATTCAAATACTTGAAATCATTCTATCTTGATTTCTAAATTTTCTCTAGATTTAAAGTTTAACTGACGTTAAACAAAAATAATAGATAAATAATTTTAACATTGTAACTAGATATTCAGTTTTAGTTTTTGTCCGTTGATTTTTTTTTTCAATTCAATGTTATAAAACCTTTTGATGATGACGTACAATTTTATTCAAGTGGGGCTAACGAAAAACGATAAGCCAGTTAGCCAATAAAATAATTTTTCTAATTCAATATTTTGTATAATTTTAAAACAAGAATAGTAGATTACAATACATGTTAAGAAAATTTGTTATTCTTACGAGTTGTGTATACACACAAACACATAGACACGAGTAGTGCTAGTAAATTTACCGATATTTTAAAAAACCGGTAATTCGGTAAAAAAAAAATTATTACCGAGTTACCGGTAATTTACCGGTTTTTTTTTCTAAAGGCTTAAATAGTAATAATCTAAACACTGAAAACAACAAAAAGCATAACAAATGAATATATTAGTAAAACAGCATCAGTTTACAGGTCCTAATTGTATGTAAATATTTTTCTTTCTCTATTAAAAAAACGAAAATTTAAGAAAAATCAATCAAGTAGGCTGTATTTTTTTTTAAGAAATGCATATTGTAATATTGTAAGAAAAAAAAATTGTTTTCCATTATAAAGTTCTTAATTTTTTGCGATTTCAACTGTTTTTTTATAATATGTAAAAAAGTTAGCTTTTTTGTAGAATTTTTCTTTTTAGTTAGAAAAAAATACTACTTAAAATTTATTCAGAATTTCCATAAAATTTTACCGAATTACCGGTAAATTATTTGAAAATTACCGGTAAATTTAAACATAATTTTTAACCAATTTACCGGTAAACCGGTAAACCGGTTTACCGGTTTTGCTAGCCCTAGACACGAGTCATGTTTATATAACGAGACCGAAGGTCGAGTGATATAATATTGATGAGTGTCTATGTGTTTGTGTGTATACACAACGAGCTGTATAACAAATTTGATTAACATGTATTGTATACTGCTTTAATGTGCATGGGAGAGGGAGTTGAAAACAATACATTTACAATGAAAAAAATAAACAAAAAAGTTCAAAATGAAGCAAGGAATAAAATTTAATTAATACGGAAGTAAATTTATTTCTCGAAATGATTTCAAACCGGATGATTTAAGATCAGCTAATTCCTAAAATATTAAAAAAAAATTAGTAATTTTTCCAAAAAAAATTATTCATTTTCTTTTTTGCAAAAAAAAAAATCGAATAATTTTTTTTTAGAAAAATTACTAATTTTTTTTTTATTATTTTAGGAACTAATGGTCTTCTTAAATTTTATTTAATTTTATTTTTAATTATTAAAAAAAATAATAATAATTTTATAATTATTTTTTTTTATAATTAAAAATAAAATCAAATAATAATTATATAATTATAATTTATATTTACAATAAATAATCTTCTTGTTGCTGCCATTTTCCTCGTTTGTTGATAAAAGAAAAAAAAAATTCTTACTTGACATTTGACAATTCACAGCAAACTTTATAATGACAACAAAGATATTTTCAGGGTTACCATTGTTCTATTTTTATTCATTTTGTTCTTTTGAATAAAAATAAGTGCAATTTTTGAAGTGTGGTGTAAATTTTTGTACTAAAATCCAACCACACTCGTTAAAAATTTAGTAGTAGAGGTTCGAAGATCCTTTAAAAATAGTAGATTGAAACACATGTTAAGAAAGTTCATCGATCGATCGACTGGCCGCTTTTTAGAAAAAAAAAAATAGCCGCGTATTTTTTTATTGGTTCTTTTTTTTTTTTTTTGTTTGCTCAGAGGGAAAATATAGATTAGCTCAGAGGGAAAATATAGATTTTTAGCATTATAAACTAAGCTTTGTTTGACATTGATATGATGCATGTGAGAGGTATACATTTGCAATTTTTTTTTTTTTTTTGGTATTTGTCTGTATTGAAATATTGTGAGTGTGAGTGATATTATTTTTGTTTATAGTATTACGCAGTTCAAAATGAAGAATGTAAATACAATATAGAGCAATGTAAATACAATTTACATCACAGGGAAATGTAAATACAATTTACATTCCTCTATAATTGCATGTGTATTGATGCATGTAATGGACCATTTACCGAGCTAAATTTGCAAATGTTAATTTCATTTTTATAATGCACATAATAATCTCATCTTACGTACGATTAATTATTTTTTTTACAGTAGAATTTTAGAAATTAATTTTTTTTAAGTTTCATAAAGTTGTCAAAACTTTTTAGTTAACTCAAAAATAGCAACAACCTTAACAGTTTTACAGCAGAGAAGTTAAGTCAAGGAACAACAACGTTATATTTTGAAATTTAATTTTATATTCAACCATTTAAGTATCTACAACTTTGAAATAGGAAGAAATTAATAAAAATGATTTCTATACCTATGTACATTAAATAAATTGGATACATTGCTGGATAGTTAGAGGCCTGTTACAAGTTATAATATATACAATTATATACAAACACATAATATTTACGTGAAATTGGAATAACAAAGTTTAATTAAATTTTTTGATGATAATGAAAATGATATATATACTTATGTAGTAGTCAATAGCATCCTAATATACATATGATTTAAAAACAGTTTCACAATTAAGAGAATTTACATATCAACGTCAAAATTTCCAAAAAATTTGAAAACATCACAATTGTTAATGCAAAATTGTAATATTATTTCATTGGGTTTAGAATTAATATTGTGAAAATTTTATTATGTCATTTAGTCTACATCTCCTGTCAGCAATTAAATTAACTTTTAGTTAGTTTTTTTTTTGAACAATGAATATAGGCTAGGTTTCTAATTTTTGACATATTTGTGTAACTTTTATGTTTTTGTAATTTATACAAAGAAAATTGTATAAAACTATCCTTATTGTTATTACTATGAGAATTTTTATTCAGTAGGACTATTTGAATTTGAATATGTAATAAAATTATTTAGAGTACATTGGGACGATACTCAGCATCGTCCAGTAAGATATCTTGATAATTCTGTCTGTTTAAGAAATTAGATAAGTGAGTTTTTTGTTTTTGGGATTTTGAATTTTTAAAACTTTATATAAATGGTGCAGTAATTTAAATGTCTAATAAGTATACAGCAGTAATAATTTTTTTTAATTATCTTTAATTAAAAAGTATTTGCACAAAAAAGTAGACCTTAATAATAAAATTAAAAAAAAAAATTTTCAATTTGTTCACTTCAGTTTTTCATTTCCATGAACTTTCAAGAAATTGTAACAAATTAAATAAAAATATAAAAATTTCGAAAATTAGAAAGGACAGAAAATTTTCTGTTTTATTTACAAAAGCAAGAAAAAAAAATATAACAACGTCAGAAACTTTTTGAACTTCTACTATGCAAAGAAAAATGATTAAAAGTTTATTTCTTTGACTTTTGATGCTAGTTAAATAATATTAAATTTTAAATTTGAAAAAGAAAATAAAAATTAATTATAGATATTTTCTAAGGTTGATAATTTCTAAGAGTACACTAATCTAATTATGACAATAATAATTTTTGTTAAGCTGTTATACATATATTTATAATAACTTTTTTTAATTAATGTTCTATATTTTTTTTAAAAAGTAAATAATTAATAAAAAAAACCAAATCTAAAGAATTTTCCAAAACATTTAAAAACTTGAAATATTTTGAAGTGGAAATATAATATTTAATTAAAATAATTTCATTAATTGTCCATTTGTGCAATAAATATACATTTTGATACCTACAATAATAAATTTTATAAAGACTTTTAATTCTAACATATTATAATAGTTTAATTTATTTTTGCTTAATATTTTGAATAAAAATAAAAATAAAAATAATGTTTTTTCAAGTATTGATTTCGATATTGATATTAATTAAAAAAAAAAATTTAATTTCAATGCGAAACTTGCGAAACTAGAATTTTAAATTAATTTTTGGCTAATGTTTTATTCATCGTATGATATATCCAAGAGTTGAAACATATTCAGTGTAGTAATTATAATTTCACGCGTTTATTACTGACAATATCGCAGCGAATTGATCATTTGACTGAGAAAATTAAAAAAGAATAAATACAAAATTAACAACTTATATACATTTTAAAATTATCCCAAACAAACCAACAACTGAAAACATTTGATATATTAAACTTTTAATTCAAAATATATCATTACTATCCATATTCTTTAGGGTATTCCGAATTATATACAACATTATATTATATAATATGTTACTTATATATTCATAGGATATTATGCTTACTATATACATAAATATTTTTGTACATACAATTATAATGTTTATGTTTATTTTCTTTATTTCACACATCGGTGAAATCTAGAACAATTTTATATCAAAAGATGATGGTGTCGTAATTTTGTGCTATTTCAAAATGTGAAAAAGATTTGTTAAGCATAGGGATTTTCCAAAAGTAGAATCATGTTTTATAATTTTTTTTTTTTTTTTTGCTGTAGGTACCTTTTAAACAAATCAATTGAAACCAAAAGCGAAAATAAGAAATGAAATGCGTGACTTGAGTACAAAATGTACGCTTTTTGCTAAAATTTCACATTGAATATTATATGGGGAATTAAGTTTCTCCACAATTATTATTTTTTTTTATTTTGTGTTATATTAATATATGTAACAAAATAAGAAAATTTAAGTTAATATTTATATAAAATGCAATATTGCACTATGACTTTTCAAATAATTATTATTAAACCTATTAAAATGAATTTGTTTAACTTTTCGAACTGCATAATGTTGTCAGCCTCAATTTTATAATAAAATTTAAGAATTCCTGTGAGAGTAAATAAATGAATTTGAAAAAGGTCAATAAATTTTTAAGAACATTAAGGATTATAAGATTTTATGAATTCATTTAAGATTTTTACAATTATTAAAATCTGGATGAATTTTGAAGGGGTTTTTTGCATATTGACCATATTTGAGAAGAAATGATGAATTTAAAAATTCAATATTAAATTATTAGAAGATAGTATAGTAAAACCTGTAAACATTAACTATGGTGGCACAATAAATTTATGAATTTCTGTTGCTTTTATTATTTTAAGAATATTATTTAACTCGAAATTTGAAATATTGTTGTATTGTTTCGTGTTGTGTAACATTCATCTCAAGAATTGTCACTGATAAGTATCAAGTGAATTAATAACTTCAGTCGTAAGCTTGATAATAGGACGAGACAATAAATCATCTTTCAAATTTTAAGCAAAAATATTCCTTGAAGAATAAAAGCAATAGAATTTCCTTATTTTACTGTGATTATATATACAAATAAATTGCTTTCAGATTTCAATATTATGTTTCAGAAATTCAAAATCTGAGGGCTTAGAAGAAATTTTGAAAAACCAAAAAACCAAAAATCTTTGAAATATAAGTCTTATATTGCTCCCGATTAGAAAAAAATCTCCTATAAAGTGGTACCTAATAATTTTTTTAAAACAGAGACTTTTTTTTATATAAACTCTCAGAATCGTTTCCATGAATTTGACGGAAAATCTTAAGATTTAGCAATACTGCTTTAAGTTTCATTTTGTAATACATTTTTGACATCTAAATCTTAAGCTCTTCTGTGTTACAAGCAAATAAAAGTATAAAGATAAAAAAAAAATTGTTTCTATAAACATAATTTTTATCATTTTTCTTTAATTTCGTTATATTTTTCTCATTCCTTAATCCTTATATAACATTTCTTTTCAATTTTTGTACTTCTTTTTTTTCTTCTTTTTTCAATATATATACTTAGGTACTTTACTTTTTTTTTTTTGTTGTAATTTTTATTTATTTTTTTTTTTCTTTGAAAATAAGATTAAACCAAGTTTGTAATTCTTTTAAAAGCATTTCCTTTTTCTACTTTATTCAGGAATTTAATTTCAAGAATTTGTTAAAATAAATTTTTTTTTTTTTTTTTTGCTATTTGGCTTGCCGCATAATTCTATTTTCATCTTTTGTTAAGAGTTTCATAAATTAAAATAAAAAAAATAAAAAAGAAGTAGAAAATGAAGAAATTTTTAAAGCTGTGTGTACTACTGGTGAAATCTATTTGATTGTTTTATTATTTGTTATTTTTCTATAGCTATAAAAGCAACTTAAGTATATTATTAAGAAATAAAAAAACTTTAATTTCTATACATAAATAACTATACAAATAGTGTGGATAATTAGGAACAAATTGGGTTAAGACAAATTAAACACAGCATTAAACACAGTCTTAAATTCATATTTTCTTTCCAGAAACTAATTTTCATCAGAATCTATTAAAACTTTTTAAATGAAAATAATGTCGACCTTTGGTCGTTTGAAAGCTTCCAACTTCGTGGTCTGAGTTCAGAGATGGCACTTATTTTGACATTGATAATACAATCGAAATCGGTCAAGTATAGTTTAACAATAGTTATAACAATTATAAAATTAAAACAGACTCTCTGTTTGTTAATTTTTCATGGTTATCCTAATTCATTAGTTATCCTAATTATGAATTTACTCTTTTTCCTAAATATAATGGTTTTTAAAAAGTTAATAACATTAAATTATTTTAATCTAAATTTTTGGATTTCAGTTTCGTTTCTTTTTTTTTCTGAAGCTATATAAATAATGAAGAAATTATAAACATAATAATTGACTTATCATGAAAAAAATTATTCCTCAAAATTGAAATCCACATAAATACAAGATTAATAATACATAATTTTTTTTTCTTCTATCCTTTTTGATTAATTTTCAATTACTTTATATTGCCTTCTTCCCACAATCAATTATTTTGAACCTAGTTTTCACATAAAATTACTCCCATTTATTATTATTTTTGGAAATATTTATTTTTGTTATACTGTTTCTTATAATAAATAATAATAATAATAATGATTGCGTGTTTATTTATTTATTTTCATAAATCAATAAATATGCAATCAAACAAAATTTGAATGAAATATGTACAATTTTTCTTCTTCTATGAAATTTTTTTGACGAGGTACGTTACAAAAATCTTTATTTATGTGGTTGAGTTTGTTTTTTTTGTTTTTATCATTTTTTTTTAAATAATTTATTGTTATTCTACTTTCAGAATGGAAGAGCAAAATGAATTAAAAAAAAAAAATTGCTAACTAACAAAAATTAATGGAACAATTCTCGATTACAATAATTTTATGATTTTGTTTCATAAACCAAAATTTTTTATTCTGTAAACTACAAAAAAAACAATGATACACTTTTTTAAGATTAATGATTCAGTCGCTGAATAATGTAATGTTACAACGTTGTTAATTTAAAATAATTCGTATCTATTTATATATGCATGGAGTAGTTTTTAAGATCACCTAAGCTTATAGTATTCGTATTTATTCATAATTTTCCTTCAGCCATTTGAATGATTTGTCGGTAACGTAAGGTAGACGTAAAATAATTTTAACATTAATAACATAAATGAAAAAAAAAATTCTATATTCCCTAATTTAAAAGTTTTCAAAATTCACTTTTATAGCAATTAAAATAAATTTTAGAATTTAAGTTGATAAGCACATAAGACCATAACATTAATCCGATTTTATTTATCCTTTTCTATGAATTTGAAAATTTTTTTATTTTCATTTTTATAAATTTAATTTAACTTATTTTGTATTTTACTTCTAATGTACATCGAAAGTAAAACAAGTTTATTTTGTTTTTTTTTTACTAATAAAATCGATAAAACAAATATGAAGTAATTTTTAAAGGATTTAACGTGGATCCTCTTTACTACAACGATAACGTGCCGTCAATATAAATACACTGTTCAATTATTTAACAAGTTCCTTCAAATTTTTCTTTTTTGACATGACATTTGACGTTATCGGATTTTTATTTATTGGTTGGTATTATTATTTACAGATTTTTTAGAAATAAATTTCAAAGTATGGTGGTTTGTTTTTATATTATTTTGATATATACATAATATATAATATAGTATATAATTTTTTTTTTATATCGTACTAAAAATCTATTTCAATTTTGTATTATAAAATAATAGAGATATTTTTGTTTATTTATTTTATGCAAAAGTACTTATTTATATTGGGCAATTAACATTTTATCGTATAATTCAAATAAGTGTTTTTTTTTTAAATAAAATAAAAAAGAGAGAAAAAAATAAAAATTATAATGTAGGCAGTTAAAATATGTTGTTGTACATATAATATTATCAAAAAATGTATGTATTTATTAGAAATATTGTAGATAGAAGATATAATTTATAGTTTTGTAGATTTAGTAGTTTAAAAAGTTAAATTAAGGTTATTGTTATTTTTCATTATCGATCTAATTACTTTCCAAATTTATATATTTGTACAGTACATATCATAGTATAAGATACAATAAACTATCATATTAAAGTATTAAAGGTATCTTCACATTTTAGCATGGTTCCTTTTTAAATCATGCAAAAAAGTAGTAAAGGAAAGTTGTATATAGCTTATTTTATTTCCCAACTTTATTGCGATAACTCTTTCTTAAGTTTTGTATTTGAAAGATTTAATGCTGTTGTTAAATACACAGGTATACGTAATAATTATTTATTTGGACAATATTAATTGGCTGACCAATACTGAGTGGCATTAAAAAACCATCACTAAATATATATATTAAATATTATCCTTCTTCCGCAAAATGTAATTTTGTGTTATATCCTTCTCCTATCCTATGTAAATAAAATTAAAGCATATGTCGTAGATACTTTTATTAATGTTTTTCTTTTTAAACAAAACATGGCGTTCATTTCCATTCAATAACATCGTAGTGACAGATAAAATATAAATTATGCTCGGAATTGGATCATACATATATGGTAAAAAATTTTCTTTTATTTTGTTTTGGTTTTTCCTCGTTAATTCATGTTGATCTACAAGTTATTTATTGAGGGAATTGTACACTGGAAAAAAATATACATATACTCACATAAACTTATTATGCATAAAAATGCATAATATACGTATAGGTTCTTCCAAAATTAAATTTCGAATTAAATTTATATAAAAATCTTAAAGCACTTGGCCTCAATATTAAGTGAAATTTTTTTTTTGGTGGGTAATGTGTGTAATCATTCTTCACAGTCCTCAGAGCTATCAAAATGAAAATATTAATATTTTATTGTTTTATATACCAGTTTCAATGATATTCATATTTTAATAGTCAATTAATTACAAAGTTATATTTAATTGAAACTTGCTTTTTTGTATTTTGTTGAATCGATTTTAATTATCCTGCCATTTCCAAAAGAATAAAAAGACAAAAACAAAAATTAAGAATAAGATAAACTAAGAATTAATTTTTTTTTGTTCAAATAAAAAAAAAACTCTATCAATATTGCAGTAAAAATTATTAACTATTATTGTCGTTGAACATCTTCATTACTTTTTTAATTGATAGAATGTCATGGAAATAATTTCGTCTTCATTATTTTTTAATTTTAAAGTTTTAGTTATATTTACTTCAACAAGTACAATATAGGATTGATTCATAGCCAGACCATATTTAATCAGAATTTATAACATACACCCAAAGAAATATTTGAAAAAATCAACCTAAAATGCCGTAAAAGTTCAGTCAACCCAAAAATTTTGTGTAACTGAAGAAGAACCATAAAATGAACAAAAATTTGGTAAAATTTTTTTGGTAAAATAAAAATAATTTAAAAACTTTAAAGTACATTTAGTAAAATTTTGGTGAATATTTTGGTTTGAAGACAATTATTTGGTAATTTCTTGGTTACCAAAATCATCAATTCAAAAATCTTACCTAAATAATTTTTTGGGTGTGGAAAAGCATTATTAATTCTGGAAAGAAAAGTTTTCTTTGTTTGATTTTTTTTTACTTTTTGTACAGGATTGATCCGAACAAGATTTCGATGAATTATAAATTAATTGGTAGGTATATTTACAATAATTGAAAATCTGTTTTGCAATACGTCACATTTGAATTAATCACATATTATAGTGACGGAACTAGGAATTTAAATTGAATGTTGTTCTTCAATTAAAAAAATTACTTAATAAATTTATGACATCATAAACTTATCACACAATCAATTTATATTGTTTTATGACATTAAATAAATGTCATAGTTTGTTTTTTTGTTATACGGAAAAGTTTTTGTTTAAATAAAATTTGTTATCAAAATTCTGTGTTAAAACTTTCACACACAATCTGTAATTTAATCTAACATAAAAATATATATCAAACATGAGAAAATATATACAACAACATTGTAACATTAAGAATAAAGCTTGGACACAAGCAACTATATGATGCAACTATGATACTAAAAATAAAATAAAAAAAAAATTATATGAAATTTTTACAATAATAAATTTTTCTATTTAATTTTGTTAACTCTACTCATATTACAATTATTATTATCGATTTCGATTGATGAAATTGCATTTTATGTTTTCAATAAAAATTGTATAAGATATACACATATTTAACTTTACATGCACCTGGTGTACATATAATATTACGTAATATAAATTTTATTCTTTAACAAGTTAGCTACTATCACAATATAACAATTGAGAAGCAATTGTAAAAACACATATATGTATGTAGGTTATATAATGTTTATTTTCCTGTCATCCTTCAATACACGAACAGAAATGTACAAATAAATGCATGCATACATATTACACACATTTTACCACCATATAAAAGACAAATCTTCAACTAAAAAGTTAAAACTTTTGTTTTTCCTCAATTGTTTGACAAAGTTTTTGCTTTGCTTATATGCAATTGAAATATATAAAAAAAAAAAAGAATTGGAAAACTTTTTTTGTCATTTTGTTTATTTTGGAAAACCAACGAAATAAAAATAACAGCCATGACAAAATCAAATACTAACAAACAATAAACTTTTAAGTTTTTATAAAAAAAAATATATATATGAAAAAAACTTTTTGAAGAAGTCATACAAAAATTTATTGTATATTTATATAATAATATTTTTTTTTTTTTGGCGGATAATATGTGCATAAGATCAGGTGCAGAAATTCTGAATTTTAGCGCAACAATTTTTAAACACTTAATGCACTTCTTTAAAATATATGTGTTGTGCAGTGCTGTGAAAATTAAAATGAAATTTTTGAATTCGAATTCTTAGTTACTGTGAAATAATAAGTTATCAACTTTGTCAAGAATCTAATTTCAATACAGTCCAACACATTTTTAGTTATTTTTTTTAATTATAAATGAATTTATAGATTATTTCAATAAAAATATATAATTCAAATTTTTTTTTCATAAATTTTTAATATTTAAAATATTTAATTATGTATAATAACATGCATAATAAATAATATACATAATAGTAATGAAATAGTAATGAACAAACATTTTTTTTTTTTGAATTTTTATTTTAAATTATTTTGAATCATTTTGCATCATATTGTTTGTTTTAATACGCGAAGGTATTAAGTTCATTATAACTGCAAAAACTACATTATATTATTGCAGCCAACATATTGTTTTTTTTTTTAATTTTTTTTATCGACACTAATTTTTATGTTGTAAATAAGCTTTCATAAAATACAAAAGGCATTGTATAAGCTTAATTTAATACTATTGTATATTGTATAGATGAAAATTTCACAGAAATAAACATAATGTTCATAATATATATACAATACATAATATACAATATAAATATAATATAAATCAAAATCTAAAATTACAATTTAATTTATTTCCAAAAGATACCTATATAAAAGTATTATAAAGGTTCATTCATCAATTTCTATTTTTATAATATTTTGGGTATATGATTATTTTGTAATATTGTTAAAATTTAAAATTCATGAGATTACATGTATTATATTATTTATATTTAGATAAATATATATATATAAATTCATGTTTTTTTTTTTATTATTTTACAACTATAAATGGTAGGTTGAATAAAATTTCAAAAGTATATACATATAAAATTTATATTGGTTAATATTAGCTTAGTTCTTGTCAGAATCGCGTTAACCTCTTTTATAAAATTAAATCTTATTGTATCTCTAACTTATTGTATACGTGTATATATAATTTTAGTAACAGAAATATGAAGAATATGGGATTATTTCAAATATTTATTTTGTATAAACATATAATCTTAGTCAATATTTACAATATTTTATTTCAAAATCAAAAACATAAAAGATTTATTTATAGCTATAATTCCATATCTTATTTTATGCGTATGAATTTAAATTACATCATAATATTATTAAAAGTTTTAGAAATTAAGCTTAATAGGTACCTTTTAAATCCATTTAATATGCAATTTAAATTGATATTGTATAAATTTTACCTTCAATTATTAGTATACCTTTATTGGTTATACTTTTATAAATTAATTAATTGATTTTAAAACTATTTAAGCTTCATTAGCATCTCTAAATTATTTTATTTTTGAAAATATCCATAATTTTCTATATCAAAATATAAAACACATATGTACATATTAAATAATGTAAGTTATATATATATAACTTTAATGCATAAAAATATAAGATTTAATAGAGCTTAAAATTGAAGCAAACAAAACGAAAATCATTTTCATTTTTATTGAAACCAAAAGAAAAAATATAGTCCTGGTTATTGTTTTCAAATAAATGTATATTCTCTTTGATATGAAATAATTAAAATTTACTCAAATTTTTATCAAAGAATTTAAAAAATCATTGGAAAATTAAATAAGAGAAAAAAAAAACTTCTAACAGAAAAAAAATAATAATTTCAATTTAATTTTTCCTATGGCCCACATAAAAACAAAACATTATGGGTTTTCTTTCTAACATTTTATATAATATATAAGTTTTTCTTTTATTGCGGGAGAACACAATTAGGCATCTACGGAAAATAATAAAATAGAGAAAGAAAAAAAAACCCTTTTTAAAAGTTGACAAAAAAAAAAATATAGAAACTTTTGCAACCTTATTTTTTTTTTTTTGAGTTTTTTTTTCACAAAATTGCAAGTACGTGACTCAATTTAGATGGAACCAAACTTTTGTCTTCTTGCCATTTTAATTTTAAATATATAAAATGAAATAAAAAAAAAAAAAAAAAAAATTATTTTAATACCAATTAGTATTAAATTCTAAGAAGAAAATTTATATTATTCTATTTTAGAATGAATAAAAATTAAGAAATTAAAATTGTATGTTCTAAATAAAAATGGTCGTTAATTATTAAATAAATTGAGCGCAAAAGTCAGGGTCTTAAATATCCATTAAAAAAAATTGTTTTTTTTTTTTCGTGAAATAATGTTGTGTTGCTTTATATATCCGTGTCTGTTTTATATATCCGCCAAAATCAAAGTCCAAATTTTCGAATAGTTTTTATGAGCCAACGGCTCAATTAATTAAGATCTTTCATGAACTAAAGTAGTCTTTATCCGGGGTATTTTTTTGTCTAACATGTCCCAAAATTTTTGACATTTAACAATTTAAAAAAAAATATATATTTGATAGTAAAAACTTCTATGATTCTGTATGGAAAAAATCTTAGAACATAATGTAGACTTTACTTTGCGCATTTAGTAATTCAATCCAAATCACTGAATAATTATAATATTAAATTTTAAATTATAAAATTTTAAAAATAAATAAGAAATTATTAAATGACAGGTTTTACTTGAAAATCGAAATCGTAATGAAATAAATGACTGTATGCATATATATATCTTTTCTACAATAAATCAAACTTTTCCGTAGTATTTGATACATTATTTAAAATAACCTAGAATTGTATACGGCAAGATGCACCATATGCAATCGGAAATGTATCATTTTGTTCTCCCCACGGAAAACTCATGTGAAGCAAACTATAAATTTTTGTTTCTTATTACGTATATATAAGTATTTATTATGTTATGCAATTGAAATAAAATAACTTCTTTATTTCTATAAAGAATATAATGTAAAAAAAAATTTTTTTATATATATAAAAATGTTTCATCTTACTGCACTTTACTATACTATATAATTTTTCTTACATATCTTTTTACATAAAGTTGGTAAAATTATACAGTTAAGTTATGTATCTATCTTTGAGGTGGGTTATATTTTTATGCTTTTTTACTTCATTAACGACATATCAAAGATAAGATTAAGTAAACTGATTGTGATTATACACAGAGGCGAATATAGATTTAGCTTCTAAAATTTAATTTAATAAGGTACACGCAGAGAAATGCCTTTTCATTCAATATGATTATAGCAGTCATAGACTCCTAATCATAACGAAAAAATAGCCCTATGATTAAAAATCTTCGCGCAAGATGAATAATCTTTGCATATAATTACTACGTTATACATCGTGATTATCTTATGATTTACCTGAAATCATTAGTTATGATGCTTAATCATGCTAGTCATAAGTTATGATTAATACAAAAACATTTTTTTTTCACTTTTTATTTTATTTTCGGTGATTAAAATTCAGATTATTTACTTTAATTACTAAAATAATAGTACATAGTTGAAATTTTCTGTAATGTCGCTAAAAAAAAATAAAAAACCAAAATTTTTTTGCTTTCTTCGGGATTCGAACCTGCGTCCTTAACATTATAAATAGCCAACACACCACACAGAAAATGTGTATACCAAATTTATATTTTCTATTTTATGTACATTTTAAATTTCAATACCGTAGCTGAGTGGTAGTGTTGGCGGATTGCAATGCTAAAGACCCAGGTTCGAATCCGGAAGAAGACATAAGAAATAAAATTGTAAATTTAATAAAAATATAATACATAAAATTTAATAAATTAAAAAAATATTAAAATAAAATAAAAAAAATTAAATAAATGAAAATTAAAAAAAAAAAAATAAATAAAAAAAATTAATAAAAAAAAATTAAATTTTATTTTCTTATGTAAAATAGCAGCCATTACTGGCTTTTAAGACGTAAGAAATGAAATCGATATTATTGGGTTGCAGGATTTATGATTTTGTAGTCATAGTGATTGTTTTTACCCTTAGTCATTGTTTATGATTAATATTTACGGTTTATGATTAGTTATTAAGAGCTGAGTTCTCTGACTGCTTTACGCATATGTACAATCGTCATAATCATAATATCTGATTGGATTTCTCTCCGTGTACACACTTTAATACTTATACACGAATAAAAACTTGGATAATACAAAAAAAAAAAACGAAAAACATAAACTGTATTTCTTAGATCTGAGTCCAAAGATAACTATTTTTTTTTATAGTGAAATTGTTTCTATGAATATTTTCATAGATTTTATCAATGCTTTAATTTGATCGTACCTAATTTTTCAACTAATAGAGAAATTAATTATTTGATATTATTTTATTTGTTCATTAATTCTATTTATTTTATTACTAAATAAGCAATCTGATATTTAATAATGGAAAATGGTTTTTT
>OZ023273.1:148973102-149121243 GCA_964007475.1 Hybos culiciformis | reverse complement strand
AAATAAATAAGAAATTATTAAATGACAGGTTTTACTTGAAAATCGAAATCGTAATGAAATAATCACACATGACTGTATACATATATATATCTTTTCTACATAAATCAAACTTTTCCGTAGTATTTGATACATTATTTAAAATAACCTAGAATTGTATACGGCAAGATGCACCATATGCAATCGGAAATGTATCATTTTGTTCTCCCCACGGAAAACTCATGTGAAGCAAACTATAAATTTTTGTTTCTTATTACGTATATATAAGTATTTATTATGTTATGCAATTGAAATAAAATAACTTCTTTATTTCTATAAAGAATATAATGTAAAAAAAAATTTTTTTTATACATATATATAAAAATGTTTCATCTTACTGCACTTTACTATACTATATAATTTTTCTTACATATCTTTTTACATAAAGTTGGTAAAATTATACAGTTAAGTTATGTATCTATGTTTGAGGTGGGTTATATTTTTATGCTTTTTTACTTCATTAACGACATATCAAAGATAAGATTAAGCAAACTGATTGTTATTATATGTACACAGAGGCGAATATAGATTTAGCTTCTAAAATTTAATTTAATAAGGTACACACTTTAACTATACATATACACAAATAAAAACTTGGATAGTACAAAAAAAAAAACGAAAAACATAAACTGTATTTCTCAGATCTGAGTCCAAAGATAACTATTTTTTTTTATAGTGAAATTGTTTCTATGAATATTTTCATAGATTTTATCAATGCTTTAATTTGATCGTACCTAATTTTTCAACTAATAGAGAAATTAATTATTTGATATTATTTTATTTGTTCATTAATTCTATTTATTTTTTTACTAAATAAGCAATCTGATATTTAATAATGGAAAATGGTTTTTTTTTAATTTTTTCACACCGATGAGTTGTTGACCTAGTTTTTTTTGCAAACTGATAAGCAATCGTTTCCAATTTTTATTTCTTTCTATTTCATTTAATGACTTGAAGGGTTTATGACTATATTTATTTATTTATTTGTCACATTTTTTGTTTAAAATAAATTTTAGTTTAATATTAATTAAGGATATATATATATATATATATATATATATGTAACTATTCGTCTGTAAATGCTTTGTTAAAAATCTGTGATTTTTTATAATGATCTAAATTAATTTGCCAAATATTGTTAAGAAGTACTTCATATTCGAATCCCTACTTAGTTATACTATATCAGATTTTCTGAAATCAGTGTTAAAAATACATGTTCAAAACATTGTACAAATGAATTTCATATTATATTAATCAGACCAAAACAATTATAAGTGTGAACAAAATATCTTTAATATTATAATACAACTAATGCAAACCTTAAATTCAATTATAGAAAGAAAATCTGTTTCATTTTTTATGGAAATCCAAAATCTGTTTTGGTATTTTTTTTCACTCTCTGAATTAAAATATTACAAAAAAGTTATCAAAATATTATTCCGTTTAAAATGGGATTGACTTTTAATATGCACATTTAAAATGAGTACATAACTAAGGGAGAAAATTTAGCGCCACGAAAATAAAATTTAAATATTAAATAAAGAAATTTTATTTATTTATTTATTTTTATTTTTTTGTTTTAAGTTTCATTTTAATGCTTTTGAAACTAAGACATTAATATATTAAAAATGTATGTTTTTATATTAAAAAAAAAAAACAAAAAAATAAATAAAATAAAAATGAAATGGAATGCTGCTCTCTCTATGTTTGTTTTTCTTTTATTTTATTTTTTTTTTGGTATACTATATAAATGTTCAAAATAAATAATGCATGTAGAAAAAATTAAATTTGCAAGATGTTATAAAAAAAAAAAAAAGAAGAAAACCTATAAAACATATTCTTGGATTTGAAATTTGAGAAAATATTGTTATTTTTTGTTTTCAATATTATATAAAAAAAAAAGAAGAAGATTCTTAAGGACAGGCAACTTTTTCTATTATAAATAATAAATAAAAGATAAATTAAATTTTAAGATGGAGCGAATACATATATTATTTATATGCGAATAAGTATAAGTAGTCAAGTTTGAAAATATTTCAATGCCAATTCGAGCTTAAATAAAAGGAAAAATGGTTGCCCTCTTGAGTTTACGTATTATCTGGTTAAGATGTTTCAAATACACAATATTTATTCCATAAAATTAGAATCAAAAATTTATATTAAACCAAAAACATAACATTAACTTTTAAAAGTTTTTGAAGAAATATTTGATTCAAATTGGTTTTATAATTATTATATATTTAATGAAATTATAGCACTTTTAAAAAGTTTAATTTATTCCATAAAAAAAAAAAAAACAAAAATAAAAACCTAAAGCTAAAAATTTTTCGATAAGAAATTTAATTTTTAAACTTTTATGTTATTTTCTGTCTATGTCTAGAAAGTTGCTTATTAATAATATAAATCCAATTTAAATGTTATTTCAAATTTGCGAGAGAAATTTTTTATTAATTTTATTTTCTTTTTTTAATTTTTTCTCTTCAAAAATTACAAAATTACCATATATAAATATTATTTATTTAGGTATTAGCATTATATTTTTTTGAAATTTAAGTATACCTCTATATTTTGCAAATAGTAGGTAATATTATTTTTGACACCAAAAAAAAAAATACATAACTTTAAAAGTTTAATAAAAATGTGTTCCATTTTATACACAAAAGTTTCCAAATCTAGAAGACAATTAAATCTCCAAAATATATCACAAATATTGGGGTTTGAGTTAATATTATTTAAATGTAACTTAGAAAGTTTTAATTCCATTTCAGAAATTTTAAGTATCAAGTAAATTAATTTTAAAAATAATATTACAATTAAAAAAAAATAAAATTTTTCAAACGAATAGTTAAAATGGAAAAGTGTTAAAAATAAACTAGTTTTTAAATGTACACATAATATTCCCAAATCACTTGTAAATTCTGTGTGTGTACTATATAATAGTTAAAATTTGTTATGAGGTATTAATAAATATATATGCAGAAAGAAAGTATCTTAACCTTTCTATCATCCCAAGGACAAACGTTTTTCAAATTTGGAAAATCTAATAAATAAAATTTCTTCTTTTTTTTTTTTGTCTACGTGAAAAAAGATTATATTGAAGAACACTATATTTTAAATTATTGATACCGTAATCAATTTTTATTTTGCCTTTTTAGAGGACAAACATTATAACAATTCATTCAACATACTTTGGCCGAAGCCATAAATCAAAGAAATGTTTTGACAAAAACCAAAAAAAAAGGTACGCAAATTGAAAACTTATTTAGACTATTCAATTTTTTAATTTTAATTTTTAAAATAAACAAAGAATCAATTGGTATTAAAAAAAAAAAAAGGATAACGAATGAGTAAAATTTTAATTCAATTTTTTTTATATATATATATATAGTTAACTGAATATTTTAATTATACTTATAGTTTTTACAAATTCCAAAAAAATATTAATATATTAATTTTTTCAATGCTATCGGTAAAATTCCCATATAGTAAATGTGGTTCAACAAATTCCCTAGATACAAATTATATTTACTGTATGTATTATAATAATTACTGTCATGATGACAGTACACTGTTTTTATAGAATTAATTAATAAAGTAAAATGATTAAATTTTTGTTCATCTCAACGAAGAAGAGAAGAAGAAGAACATTGTAAATGATACCGTATATAGAAAAAAGTTAATTAAGTAAATTGTTGTTATCCTTCGAAGATTGAAAATCTAATTGGATATCCATCTTTTTCAGTGTGTTTTTTTTTTGTTATTTTATTTAATTGTATTAAATAAAACACTCCATTCGGACAAAAAAAAATTAAATAAAATTAATCTATAACATTTTGATGTAATTATCTTTCAGTTATAGATAATATACATATAATGTTTTGATTTCACTTATCGACATTACTTTAATTACCAAAAATTCTGATAAATACATAATATATAAAAATTGAAATACGCAAAATATTACCCTTTTCTCAAATTAATGAAATAAAAAATTGACTATCAAATATTGACTTTTATATACCGAAATTGATATTTATGCATTTCTGGGAACTGACCTTAACAATATTTTATTTTATTTAAAAGCAAAAATATCCCATATGAAAAATTTTCTCCTTCGCAATGTTATTTTACATTAATTTACATATAAATTTTCAAAAAAAAAAAAATGTTTGGAAAATTATTTCCCTTTTCTTATTTCTCAACATCTCTCAAATACTCTACTCTCACAAAATATCAAAGAAAATTTTTATCGTAAAAATTTTACGATAAATTCGAATTTTGTAGAAAATTTTTTGGTGAGAATTTTTTTTTATTTCACATAATTTTTCTCTCATTTTCTCACAACCAAGAATTTTCTTTTTCAAATACATTCTTCTATGTCAATTTCCCTTTTATCTATTGTTGTATGTAAAGATAAAAGTAAATTAATTTTTAATAGAAAAAAAAATTTATAATATTTTTCAGTTTCCCGGATGCATTTAATTTGTACAGAGCTCTATATTTTGCGGCATTATGTTTTCAAATTACGAATTTTATTCCCTGGAAAATCGAAATAAGAAAATTTTTACAAAAATTTTTAAAGAAAAATGGAAAACTAATAAAAATTTTTTGATTTAATTATTTTTTTAAATGAAAAGAAAAGTGAATACATATTATGAAAACATAATATTTGAAGAAATTATATAAAAAAAAAAATACATAATTTTAGATATTTTTGCTTGTATATGGTATACGCAATAATTATTAGTGGTATGAATATACATATAATGATAAAAAGAAAATTATAATTTTGGACCAAAGAAATATTATGATAAAATGAAAGAAAACCTCATGAAATGAAAGAAAATTTATTTGTTTATATATTTATAATAATTGTTGAAAAAATGTTAAATATTTAATTTTAAGAACTCTCAACTTAACATATAATATTATTAAGCATAAAAAAACAAAAATAATTTATTATTAATATGAATATTTAAAATTTGTAATACATTCACTTAAAACTGTCTGTAAAATAATAATATGTACCAGTTGAATTATTTACATGGCTAGTCTTATTTTTTTTTTTTTTTTGAAGTTCAATAACCAAGCATTTCATTGATTTTGGGATATTTATTTGAAGTTTGAATTAGGAATATATATGGACCTATTTTTAAAATATTCGTAGTTCATTATCTTTGAATTGGTCATTTGATAGCCGCAAAATTATTTTATTACAATTTTTCGAAGGCTTACTTAACAATTTCGAAAGCAATGATGATTTTCAAAATATTATGATAAAATTTAAAATAATTTATTCAAACTACAAATATTTTTTGAATAAAATTATTATTCATTGAAATTTTTTCCATTTAGATAACATGACTTATCACAAATTACATCATAGCCATATGTAATGTTTACTATGACTATTTTCATATATTATTTACTATCATTCAAAATGACTAAAATTTATATACAATAGTAATAATAATAATAATAATAATTACAGAATATTCATTATTTAATCTTCCATATAACGAAATTCCCGGAATAATTTTCATGACATTCATGAATTTTGTTTGTCCTTCTATAGAACAAATTATTTTAGAGAAAAAAGGGTAACCAGATATTTTACATATTTTGAATAAATTTAATCTGCTTTAGGGAAATTCATATTTGAAAATAAAAAAACTCTTTTTTTTACATGACAGTTAAAAATTAAAGAATATGACTTTTAAAAATGCACAAATTCTTAAATTGTTCTTTTTTATACATAAGTTTTTTTTTTTCATAAACTTGTTGTAAACAAACTTATCAAATATACATTATTCCCACCTCTGCATCATGCAATTTTAAATTTAATGTTATTTTTTATTATAAATTTTTAAATTTTTTGACACACCATGTTTTTAAATTTTAAATTGATGTACAAAATGTTTGTCTAACAATTATTTTTTAGCTTCATATTGTCGTAATTATTATACTCGTGTACAAAACCTGTGTAAAATAATTATAACATAAAAATAAATAAGTTAAAATTATTATTACATAAATAATTGAATATTTATTAATAAATAATATAATTATTTTTAAATTACAAAATTTGAACATAAATAATATTATTTTAAGAAATTTAAATTCGATTTAAGCAGTATGCCTTCCCACGTACGACTACTAGCCTTAATGAATTATCAGGAATTATATTTTTATTAATAGTAATAATACAAATTTCAGTCTATTGATATATTTTACCATGATCTGTCAACGGAAATGAGCATGCATGAGACATTAATTTCAATGTTGAATGTACATAAACATTCATTATAAATTTTTATGTTAAGTTACTTATATAGTGAGTACATGATGCTAAATTATGATTACAAGACTAACTTTATGGCTGGAACACATAACAACCACTATGCCTTATTCAACATTTGATCACGATAGCTTAAATTTTTAACCTAATTTTCTTCAAAATCCCGATTTTAATTTTGAATTTTTTTTTTTTTCGCAACCCATTAGTTACTAATTTCAAATGATCTAAAAATAATAAATGATTCGAGTAATAATTCCCAAAAAAAAAAAAAACCCCATTCAAAGTTAAATTGAATTTCAATTGAATTCAGAAATAGTAAAATTTTTTCATAATTTTTATTTTTTCCTATTTCATTGACTAAAAAAGGATTCTAAGTATTAAGGTTATGTTTTTCTGCACAAATTTACATATAGAAACGTATGTACATGAATATTTAGTTAGAAGTGAATGTGAATGAAAAAACCCCTTTGTTGTTGGTAGCTACATAAATTAGTTTCATGAAAATATTTAACAAGGCCAAATGATAAAATATTTTTGATTTCAAAAAGCATAAAATAAAAAAAAATTATAAGTGTGATGTAAAAATTGTTAAGTTTTTCATTCTACACACAAAGTAAAAAAAAAAAAAAAATATTCATAAGGAAAAAAAAGAAAATATTTGTTTTTTCCTTACACAGAAGGGAAATTCATTGAAGCCATATGAAAAGGATATTTGAAAGGATTTTAAAGGAAAAATATTTTTTATATAATACTCAGAATTCACAAAGGAAAAAACATTAGTGGTTTTTGTGCGTTGTAAATTTTTCTTATCAATTTTCACAATCATTATAAATTATGTATAGAACTGATTTTTTGCCACATAAAAAAATCTCTACATTGAAGGTAACCTTTAGGAGCTCAGAGTATATAATTCATTAATATGGAATGATATAGTTTTTGCCAAAAAAAAAAAAATATTTGATTAACTTCTTGTACAGCGTACACAGATAAATATTTCTTTTTTTCATTTGTTTATGTAATTTTGAATTAATATTAATTCTATTAAATATTCAACTTCCATTCAAAATTATGATGGGATAATCATGTTATTACAAGGAATCCTTTCCTACAATTACAGTAAAATTTCCGATCATTCATTGACAACTTTTACCTGGCATTTGACATTATGATTAAAAAAAATCTCTTATAATCAAACATTCATACTTCCTCTTTCTACCTGCAACTTACTTTTTAATTTTTAAGAGTTGATCTCTTTACTAAAACTTTTTATTCGTTAATGGCAACTGATTCACCGTACATTTTACTTTTAAATTATAAAATAAATGTTTGCATAAGGTCTTTACATAATTAATCGATTAATATTTAATAAGGAATTAACTACTTAGTTTGTTTTTTTTTTAAATTATAAACTTAAAAAAAATTAAACTATTTTTTTTTTAACCAACTTAATTATTAAAATAATGTTAAAGAAAATAAATAAATAAAAAGGTTATTTACATTGCATACAAAGAAAACCCTTTTAAGTAATAAAAAATATAATTTTTGAAGCGGAAAAAGTAAAAAAAAAAATAATCTTAAAATAACTACATATCCTACATAATTATAAATAATTTAACTTCTGGGATTAAATATGAAATTTATGACCTAAGAATATGGCAGGTCTTTTATAATATATCTAATATAAAGAGGTAAGAAAGATTTTATATATTTCAATTTTAACCAAGAATTTACAAATATTTAATCTAAGCAATGGTTTTTTAATTAATTATTAATTAAGTAATAATATATAAAAAAAAAAATTGGTATCACGATTACTACTTGCTGGTACTAATAAGTATATTTCCTTTTGGAATAATTCATTTCAAATAATAATTTAATTATATAAATTAACGCGCGAAGGCAAACAAAATAAAGTTTGCTGATAGAATGATGTACGAATCAATTTGGACTAACATGAATGTTAATAACATAGATTTGTTTTAAAATTAGGTTACAGAGTAAATATTATGGATTTATTTATTGAATAATAATATTTCCAGTATTTAATTTATCATTGAAAATAAGAGTGAGTGCCACTAGCACAATTAGGAGCTGTAGAATTTTTTAATTTGTATCGAATACAAGAAGTACAACTGGCATTTTTGTCTGTGGAAGTAGTAAAAATAGTCTAGATGTATAATTTTCGAGTTGTACAATCGGTTTACGCAATATTACAAATTTACCACTTGTGAAATCAATTTTTTACCACTTGTGCATTCTAGAACAATTGTAAGATCTCTTTTTTTTCGAATTAACCACTTGTACAATTTCGAACTCTACAAACTCTAATTTACATTTGTACAATTTTTGACCAGTTGTGCAATCTTTTTCTTATCAAATTAACTATACTTGTACATTTTTACACTAGTTGTACAATCTCTATTTTTGCGATTTCTGAAAAAGTTATTTAGGGATGGATATACACTTTAATTAATTTAATTTACCTCCATAAAAATATTTTTTTTTTCTTAATGGAACATTAGACAATGTGTGCAAATTATTTAACAAACACCAGAAAAAAAGTAGTAAATAGAAAAATTAAAAAAATACCAATTTTTGGGAACTACATTTTACATTTGGTTGAAAATTGCACAAAAGTTTAATTGTAAAAAATAAAGATTGTATAACTGGTAAAATATTGTACATACAGTGGTTAATTCGAAAAAAAAAAAGATTTTGAACAACTGGTCTAAAATGCACAATTGATTGTACACTGAAAAAAACAGATATATTTTCTATATATTTTTTGCTATTTATACAGTTAAAACCTAACTAGTGATCTTATCAATATGCTATTGGCCCGTAGCAGGTCCGGATTTACATAACTTTGCGCCCCGGGCGGTTTTTGAAAATTGCGCCCTATTTTTTAATTATTAGAATTTTTTTCGTAATTTCATTGTAACAAATTTTCCGAAAAAAATATTCTCTAAAACGGATACGAAATTTCACGGAACGAATTTTGCGCCCTTTTGAAATGTTGCTCCCGTGGCGGTTGCCCCATTTGACCATAGGTAAATCCGGAACTGGTCCATAGCAAGAAAAATTAATAATAGTTTTACTTTTTAATATGTTCATTATAGCAATATTTGCCATAAAAATTTCAAAAACTCATACTGCATTAAAAAAAAAATTTATTATTTATTTTTCGCTAGAAAAACACATACCTAAAAAATATAATTTGCCGAATAGCAAATTTTCCTACAATTCTTTTACTATATATTTTAATATGTATTTTATTTAATAATAAATGCCAGATTTTGAGCGCATTCTACCAGAAAACAAATATTGCAGTTTTAGTTATAACTTTATAGCTGGTTCTTATAGCTAATTTTCCAACGAGTTTTTTTTTTCCCGTACACAAATGTCAAGGGTCTGTACAAACTGTTTTTCTTTGTACAATTAGTTAATTGAACAAGTGGGTTTTTTTCCACATGTACAATCCAAAAAAAAACAGTTCTACAATTTTTAAATGGTAGAAGTGGTATTTTGGAGTGTGGTCATAAAACAAGTGTTCAAATGGTTATTGTACAACTGGAATGCATTCGAAAATAATTTTATTAAAATAACTTAAAAGCCTAAATTTCGTAATGATAGCATATAAAACAATATCTCGAATCAGTATTCTTTATGAAATCAAATAAAAAAATTTTAGTTCAATTAGTTTCGGGATATATTAATTTTTTAACATATTAATAATGCGAATTAATTTTAAATTTTGAAAATAAAAAATTATTATTTTTCAATACGTAGGCTCTAGATTTTTAGATTATTTATAGCATAGGTGGCCATAACGTGGATCGCGAGCCGCATGTGGCTCCCAAAGTTAGTATAGCTGGCCACCCCTGATTTATAGCGTAATAGCAATAATATAATATAAAACATCAAGAACATAAAATTGTTACATTATTTCATAAAACGTCTTAGTTTTTAGTTATGGGTTTATTTTTTCTATAAATAATTTATATTTCATATTAGGTAAAAAAATTCGAATTGCGTTTTATTTACCTTCATATAGAGAAACAATAACGCCACACTCTTACTTAACAAGAAACCACATTGCATGAAATGTACGTAAAGGGTTTACAATGTTACACATTCATGTAGTTATACAAAAAAAATGATAAAAAGAAGAACAAAAAAACTGTGTCAAAGATTAAAAAAGTTAAAAAGGGAATTTATTGGCACCAAAAGCTTTATTTTTTCATTAAAAATAAAACGATTTATAGATATTTTCTATATATATAAAAATAAAACCTCAAATCGTTTATTATCATTCAGTAAGATAAAAGTTGTAAAAGTAATTTTTTTTTTTCTGTACACTTACACAAAAAAGAAAAAAGTTTTTCTTTTTTTTTTTTAATAAAATTTTAAATTAGTATGCAGGTAAAATAAAGAAAATAAACTGGTAGGTGGTATTATGTTTCAATGTTAAATGTTTTTTTTTTTTTTTTTTAAGTTGGAATGAATAGTATCTAAGTGCGAAACTAGGGTAAAAATATATTATAATTTTATTTATATAAAAACATGTAAATTTGAAAATCAATTTTTTTTTTGATAAAAAACAAAAATAAAATAAAATAAATTACTTAAAATTACATTCCATTAAAAAATTAGAAACAATTAGTGGGCGCTGAGAGGAGAGAAAAGATCTATGACTTCATTATGTAGTAGAGGACTAAAAGTTTATGATAAATTTACTTATTTTTTAATGGCGAGGAAGAATTTCTTTCTAGCAATCAAATTTAGATATTCCGTATTTTATCTAAATAGAATCAAATTTAGATAAAATACGGAATTTTTCACCACTAACATCCAAAAAAATAGCTTTAAATTACTGCAATGACGATTTTTATTAAGAAATAGTAATCTCCTGGACTCGAAATTAAAAAACACCTTAATCACAGCCACATTTAAAATAAAATTAATCAAAATCGGTTCCTAATGTCGCCTTTACAGATACACAAAGATTTGTACTGTGAAAAGTTAACTTTTTGTTTCACATTTTTTAAATTCGACTCTGTACGATAAGAACGAATCACTAAAGTGCCACCCAATTCTGCCAATTCTGATACCAATATTCGAAAAAAAAACTCTATAATATTTTAGTTTCATAGTGTTAAAAATTAAAAAAATTAAACTTTTGATTTGTTATAAAAAGCATATGAGAATATTATTTTATGTTCGAAAATTTCCAACTTAAAACTGAATACTTAATGTTTGAAAAGTTAAAGTAGTGTAGAAAATAAATATTAAAAATAAAATTATATATCGTATAGTTAGTTTTATATAGTATGACATAATACTATGTTGTACATAAAAAAACATAATATATAAAACATAAGTACATTCATTATATATTCGAGTGTTTTTTTTTTCCTTTATTCAGAGAAAAACTAATGCTTTTATCTGTTAACGATTTATTCAAACATAAAATTAATTATGCTAGTGGAAATTTTAATTCACTAAATAAAATTAGCATAATTCAAAAAATATTTACACATAAATGTACACATATAATATATATTATAAATAGTAGTATATGTATTTTTATTTTATTTAAGTTTTATAAATGTAAATTTCATCATAACAGATTATTTAACATAATTTTGCATTTATTTATAAAAAAAAGTACCTATTATATAAGTTTTGTAATCTCCTAATGAGATTTTCATTTATTGTTTAGTTAAAATGATCTGATAGATATTTCTTAATTAATCATATATGAAAATTTTCAATGTAAAACAATATCTAAATTGATTCTTTTTTTGTTATTTCGATTTTTACATATGATAGTAATTCTAAGAGCATTTCATTGAAACTCTAAAATTTTTTAAGATACTTTATTAAATGAAAGACTATGAAAATGCTGAATAATATAATATACATACTTACTTAATGGATATTGTGCGTTTAATTAAAATTTTAACCTGTGCTTGAAAATACATTTATATCTAAAGACAAATAACAGCTCTATTTTTAACTTAGTAGCAGTTTGCTTCGCAACTCGCAATCAAACATAAATGTTTCCGCAATTTGCTAGGTTTAATATTTGTAGGTACATTAAAGTTATTTTGTATAAGATTAACAATAAAAATTCAAAATTTATTAAAAAGATGCAGTAAATTTGATAACATATAATAGCTTTAGCTTGTTTGAGCAATCAAAATTTTAAAATTTAATTTTTTTTTTATGCATAAAAATACATTTTAATTGCTATTTACAAACGTTTCTAAAGAAAAGTAAAAAAAAAAAATGATTTATGTAATAATTCGGTTTCATATAAATGTTAGGAACACGTTCAAGACTTTGTGCACGAGACCATCATTGTAATATGTAATTTTAAAAAAATTATGGCATTAAATATATGTACTACAAACATTTACATACTTACATGGTGTAGATACATATACTTTTGAATTGCTAAAATTTCATTTGCCTTACATAATAACATAACTTATTTTCCTTGAAATGTGATGAAGTGAAATGAAAAGTTAAAAAAAAAACTTTTTACACTTACTTCCTTTAAACAGTCATTCCAACTTCTGTTTGAACCTTTTTGATTCTAATAATTTTCACAAACACATTAGTACCAATGTAGTAGTTTTTTTATATTACAGAATAAACATATATGCTATTCATATAATTCCATATATAGGTTTTTAATAACCACTCAAACTGATTTTAAAAAATATTGTTTTCCAAGTAATGATTTGGAAATTTATTTTCGTGCATTAAAAAAGCACTTGCTTGATTTTTTTTTTTAGTTATTTTATAAGTTTTATACAATTCAAATGCTTGGGATTTATTTTAATTTTGATAAAATTATGTTTTCTGAGAACTATAACTTTAAATTTGTTAAATACAAACTTCAATAATTTACTACATACAACAATTTGTTCATAGCGAACATGGTAATTTTTTTTTAAATTTATGAATCTTATTACCTTATATATAAGTATAAATTTTTTTTTAATAAAAATTTTCCTCTTCATATGTGAAATTGAATTTTGTTCAGAATAAAATGAAGAAAATTTTTACGATGATTTTTTTTTTTTGTATTAAAAACTTTAAAAACAACTTTAAAATATAATTTATACACCTACCTATCTGAGAAAATTATTAAATTTTCTCACTTTTCGAATTTTTTTTTTTTTCCCTTATTCTTTTTTAAAGTAATTTGCACTAAAGTACTTAATAATTACTTGGGTATAAAAGTATTTTTTTTTTTCATCTTTATTTTTGCCATAGACTACCATGTTAAGTAGCTTCCATTATGGAAAATTTTCTTCTAACAAATAATTTTACTTTCTCTCGTATTGTAAGCAATAAATATGTTTTTTTTTTTGTTTACATTTTATACCTTTACCGTGATACAGTTTGGTGTTAATGGAGAAAATTTATATACATAGTGTGTGAGTTTATATTTTATCCAAAACAAGAGAATTTTTCATAATAGATCGTGCCTAAAATAAAAAGAAAATATTGGAATTAAGTTGGAAATAATACTAAATTGTAAGAAAGTTTTGTTATCGTTTTTTTTTTCAGATTTTCAGGTTTTTGGCTATATTTCTTGATTTTGTCGTCTGAGAGACATTCAAATTCAATTATTATCAGCTTCTGCATTGTTAATATTTAATTAAAGTTTTAAGCTATTTTGAGTACTAGCCGAAAAATTTCATCAAATAATTATCGTTAACCCTTAATAGTTCAGCAAAATGGGTCAAACGTAATTCTTCAATTTTAAAATGCGATTTTATTTCAAGTTCTAGAACTTATAAAATGCCCCAGCCTAGCATACAGATGTATAGTTTTATAGCTTTGCTTATAGGCTTTTATAATACCAAATACGTCGACAAGAAATTACTATAGTATTTTAAAAGTAAACTTAAATTTAAATTTTCAGTATTTTTATAAATAATATTCTTTAGCTCATAAAAATGTAAGAATATGTTAATTTAAGTAAAAATATTCGCATGTAAAAATTATTATTATTAGAAATATGTTTTTTTATTATTTTTATTTTTATTTAAATTATGTAACTTTTGTACCTAATATATCTAAAAAAAAATTTTATTATCATAATTTGATGTTTGCGTGAAAAAACCAATTATTTTTTATTTTTGTAATTATAAAAATATGTAATATTCAATTTGAGAATTGATTTTATTTTTAAGGTGTGAAGTTCATTATATATATACCATCAAAAATAATGGTTAAGTAATATGTTGAAAATTAAATTTTCTCATAAAATTTGATTGAAAATGATATGTTATTGCATTGAAATTTAAATGGATAAAAAAAAAATAAAGGAGGAAATTGCTTTATCTTTATTTAGCTTCCTGAACCAATCGATATAAAAATAATATTTTTTAAAGTGCAAAAGACAAAAAATTAAAGGTTCTTTTATTCACAAGTAAATCCGACTTTTTATCTTCTTCTATTACTTTTTGCTTTAGTTGACTATCAGTTTAAGAATTCCATGTGAATTATAAAAAACTTCATTTTAGACTAAGCAGGGAGTAATGGCATCTTTTTAATTGTTATAGTTATTATTAACTTTTGCATTAAAAGAGTTATTTTAGTTTCGCAAACAGAAAATCTTATTTCAATTAAAACAATTCAGATATAAAACAATTATAATTAATATAAAATATTCTACAAATAAATTTTTTTTTAAATTTCTAAGTTTGCATTAGAGTACAATTTTAAACACATTACATAAGTGGTGGCTATTTTCTGCTTAGAATCTTTTTGAACGGTGATTTAGATATGAATACTTACCGAAATATGTTGATATATCTCTAAGTCAGAGTTATTTTTACCTTTTTGATTTCAAATTTTTTTTTGTCGAAATGAGAGCCTGATTTAAGTATTTGACTTGTCATTTTATACTGAATTCAAATATTATTACTTTTTTAATAAACCGAACGTCGAATGTTGGAGAAATTTGGAGCTAGCAAAATCAAGCGCAATGCCATATGATCTGCTTTTACAATAATAAAACATTCTGTATAAATGTCACTTCATCTGACATAAAATTACAAATTTTTCATCAATAAAATAGGTATTATATATTTATTAATTTTCTTTTATAAATTTTGTATAATCTATGAAATTGCCTATTAACATGAGAATTCTTTTGTATATTTTAACTAATATATTGTTTATTCAAGCAACAACAACAATGCATGTTAATAGTCGATTACACAAATTATATAATTGAACTGAATTTCGCTTTAATATATGTAAAAAATATTCTATTTCCAATTTCAAAAAAAAAAAAATTCTATGATAATAAACTAATAAACGTTTTAACTTTCAATACATTCAACAACAAAAGTACTTCTAATATATGTATCGTAGATTCTTGGAACTCAGAAAACAAAATGAAAGTTGATCTCCAATTATAAAGTATATATTCAAAGTAAGTTAAATTCATCATTATTTCAATTTTTCAGAATTTTAAACTGTTGAAATCTCTTCGCCATCCGTAGAGAATAAAATATAAAATAAAATAAAATACATGAAAATTTTTGAAATGTTATTTCATATCGATTGATATATAAAATTTTTCCAGAATAAAAGCTTCCGCATTTTTTTTTTGTTATTATAAAGTAATGGAATTTTTAGAGGTTTCAAGTCATCTGCGTACAATATTGATAATTTTTTTTTTTAAATAATATACTCTGTGGAATTTGAAGCAAAATTCCCACTAGTTGTAGAAGCGAAATTACTCTATGACTACGTTAGAAGATGATACTCAGCTTAAACTCATTTTTCATCTACGATTTCAAAAAAATAATAAATTAGAAACGTTTCACCATGTTATAAAAGAAAATTAAAATTCCATCTGATTTTTAATGAAGTTTTATAATTTATAAATTTTGTTTCTTTAGCTGCCAGTAATCGTTGATCTTCATTATCGTTCACATTATACAGTCATCTTGACAGTATAATCTTACCAAAAAAAAATGTCTCAGTTCAAAAAAAAAAAAATGCTAAAAAATATTTTAAGAAAATGATATTCTTGAAACAAAAAACCATAAAAAATTATTGAACTGAATTTTCTAACAATAACAGTAACAGTAATAATAATGAAACGAGTAAAAAAAAAATAAGGCAAATATCCTTGAAATTGAAAGTTATATAAAAATAAATTGTTTCACATTAAAAAAGGATAAGTATATTTTTCAATATTACTAAAAATATAAAGTAAAGTAAGAATTCACAACAAAAAAAATATATACATGTATATATTTATGTCAGAAGGCAATAAGTGAAAGTGTTATTTTGTTTTTTCACATAACTTTTTTTTCTTCTTCTCTCTCAAAAAATAAAATTCAGTCATTGATAAATTTTCATATGTAAAAAAAAAAAAATGTTACACTAAACAAAACAATAATATTATTAAAATTCACTGAAAAAACAACAGATGCTAGATAAAGCAATCAATCAATGTTCGTCTGGATTATGAAATTGAAACATATTATTTATCTAAAAATAATAATAAAAGTTAAAAGTTAATAAAAAAAAAAAAAAATAGACAAAACTTTTATTTTTATTTCGCTTCAATATTTTGATATAAATTGGTTTGGTTTCTATCTACGCACCTTTTATACCATATCTGCACTTGTCTGCAACGGTTTATTCTTAAAGCCACCTGAACGAAACCTGTACAGACTCTATTTTTTGACACTTTAAAAGAAAAAGATGTGTAAACAAACTCTTTTTTTTCTTGTTTATTTTTAAATTTGTATTGCTAACCTTTTGAAAATAGAAAAAAGGCAGAAAAAAGCAATGAAAAAGCAGAAAATTTGGCAGCTATAATGTCTGCAAAACTGACCTTTTTTGTCTGCAAACTAACTTTTTTTGTCTGCAAACTGGCCTTTTACGCAAAGGTTAGTTATTTTTTTTCCTTTTTTTTGTATGCGAAAGGCCTGTTCACAGGTCAGGTTACAGGTCAGTTCCGCTCTAAGGTCAGTTTTAAGGTCCAAGTGCAGATAAGGTATTAGACTTGAATTTGATATTTCAAAATGATGAATAATTAAAGACGACATAATTTTTTCTTCTACAGTGACTTTTAACGCAAGACAAATCTTATTTGCACCTTATATCATTCAAGGCTTTAATAATTAATTTACCCACACTCTATTATTAGCTTTATTTAATTTATTTTAATTTCCTTAATTCTTTTTTTCCATTCAATCAATTTATTATTGGCTTATCACATCAATATGTTCTTAACTATTATTCTTTGTACGCAGGGATTTTTCGGTGAAGCGTATTTTCACTAGGATATGATGTTAAGGATTATTCGAGTATTTAGGCGTGTGATGTTTGCGCCATAAGGAAAAATAAAGAAAAGTAAAAGTTAGAGAAAGGATAATGTACTTTTCCGCATTATTATCGTTTAAATGAAAACAAAAAAAGGGATATCTCATCAAAACATATGAAAAACTATAAAGAAGCAATAATAAGTTTGTTTTCAACTTTTGGAAGTTTTTAGAAAAATTTTATTTCTATTCTTCTTTTTGACTTCAAAAAAGCAAAAAAAAAAAAAATAAAATAAAAAAAAATAAAGATACATATTTTCTTTGAAATAAACTTTATTATTTTCCTTTTTAGCATAAAATTTCCAAAAGTTAGAAATAAAAGCATTAATTTGGTACAATAAAAAAAAACAAAGAGCTAAATTGTACATAGTGAGAGTGATAATGAGAAAATGTATGTTTTTTGCAAGCGAGATTAGTATATTAGAAATGCTTTAAAGGATTATTTAACAATTTTTTATCTGTTGTTCACTTTTTGTTTCATGCAACGACCATTCTTATTTTAAATATAATGTAGAAGATTTAATTAATTTGAAAAAAAATAATTTGTAATGAAAATCACTCAAACATCATTGGGAATCAAACGATATAATAACTAATCTCAATATAGTATAGTTATTTAGAACAAAATTAACTTTAAAAAGAAAATAAGCTATACCGGAAGTTAAAAACTTTATTCAAACTATGGTCACTAAATTTAAATTAAATATTTAAACTTATCTATTAACTTTAAAAATAAAAAAACCGGAACGTCAAGCGATATTAAGCTTGCAGTTTAAAACTATTTTGTACCATGAGAAGACTTGACATAGAAATCTGAAGTGGAACCAAATTAATACAAATAAATGTAACATGTAAAAATGATAAAATTATTAGGGTACCTAAATTTATTTGCTTTGATTTGAATTTTGTATTATTTTTTGTAGTAAAAAGAAAAAAAATCATTAGTAACACCTGAAAAGTTTGTTTTTTTTTTTTTTTGTAGAATGGAATAACATAATAAAAACTTTGGGTCAAAAAGTTATATTAAGTAGCTTTTTTTTTTATTTTAGGGAATTTATATTTATATTTTTTGACCCTTTTTAATATTTTAACCCTCGGTAATTGATAGAGAATAATTTATTCCTAAAATGAGTAATTTTTTGCTCTTGTTATTTTAATATTTTCCGCATATCACATAAAAAAAAAACCAAAACCTTTTTAACTTATTTTGTGTTCTTTTTTTTAATTAATACTTTCCTTTAAAACATGCAAAAAATAAAAAATAAAAATAATAATATCAGGAAAAAGCATATTATAAGAAAAAGGCACAAAATTTTAAGCCGATATTTATAACTTGAAGCTAAATGTGCAGAAATGCGGAATAATCATTAAGCATAAAATCATTAAATGTAATAAATCCTAATCGGAATTAGAAAATTAGAAAAAAAAAATTAAGACAAGGGTCGACATTGAACATATATTTAGGCAAAAAAAAAAGTAACACAACCATAGGAATACAACCATGGAATGAAATTAAGAAAATTTTATTTATTTTCAAAAATATCAATTAAAAATTTAATTTAATATTTTGTATTTCTTTTCTCATTAAAGCTGTATTTTTAAAGTTGGAAGAAAATAAAAGTGGAAAAGTTATGCCAATCAAGAGAGAGGAAAAGGAAATTATTACTTTCAGGAAAATAATTTTTAAATTTAATACATTTTATTTTTTTTTCCAAATTGATGTTATAAATTGAAAATTTCTCCATTTTTTATGAATATGAAAATATTAAAGGCTGTTGTGATACAGATTCCAATCACGTTTTCATTTTAGGACTAATATTGGTTTTATGATTATTACCCACAGAATTCAAAACAAACTATATATAGTTGATTTGAAATTATCGGTATATCAAATATTTCGTAAAAATCATTGATAATAATTTAATTCTAGTACTTCAATAATTTAATTCATTAATTTTTAATTAGTATTATCGTTTGATAGCTTGTATTAACGAGCAATCACGACACTAATATTAATGTTAACTAATGTTAATGTTTTGACATTTAACTCGCTGCACGTATCATGTTTCAGTATAATCCTTGCACATATAACGAACAATTACTTACAGTAAATTCACCAGCATTTCAGTGTTATTTTAGATAGGTTTAGTACAAAATGCATAACTTTATTAAAAGTATTATAATGTAAATTTAGCGATTTCCTGAGTGTCTTATATAAGACCTATTTGAAATAAATTTTAATTTTCCTTAACCCAAAAGTTAAAAAATAAATATTATTATTTTTTTTTTTTTTTTGTATACTAAAATAGGCCATCCAGTTTTAAGTTTGTTCCTTTTTTTTTTTTAATCTTAATATTATTATGTGGAAAATTGTTCAGTCTACACAACATTATTGCCCCTAAGTTCCTTTGAATAAAATATAAAGAACTTGAAATTAAATTATTATTTTCTTATCTGTAGTGGTTGAAAGGTAGATAAGTTTTTTTTTTTGTTTTTCCTTCCTAATTTTGGAAAATCTTTCCCTTTCATTTATTAAAATATATAAAAAAAAAAAAAAAGTTTTTTTTTTTTTTTAAGTATAAATTACTGTAGACTTTTGTTTAAAAATTAAATTAAAATGTCATTTAAACTTTATTTTTTAGCTTTAGCTTTTCTTTTGTAAATTTTTTATAAGAAAACTTATTATTCTTTATATACAATTTTTTTTTGTATTTTTTTGTTATCATAAAATTTCAAATTAAATATTAATTATGTTATGTTTGCTTGGAAAACATAAAAAAGAAAAAAATTTTTTTTTGGAAAAAAAAAACATGTATTTAAATGTAAAACTTAAACTATAATTATAATTTTATATTTTTATTTAACCAGTCCCTAAAATTTTTAAATAAATTTAAAAAAATGTTTTTGATTAAAAACTTCAAAATTATATCAGAATCAAAGAATAAAAATAATAGGTTATCTTTATTCAAATTATAATAATAAATAATATATAATAGTTTTAAAAGCAAAGAACCTGAAAATTGTCAGACCTAATTTACACCTGAAATCTGAATCTTAAGTTTTTATCTTGTTTTAAGTAATATCAGTATGATATTTTTTAACCTTATCGTAACATTTATCTAACTCAAAATATGGCAAAGTGTGAATTATTATTTTCAAAAACTTTAAAAATTAAAAATTGTTTTTTTGCCCTGTACTCGTAAAGTGAACTTTTTTATTAGCAATTCAATATAAATATTTGGGTTGTGTTTCTTTTTCATTCAATTAACATATTCCAAACAGAATTAAAAATATATTATGAATTGGCAATTTTTTTAAATGGATTATACAAAATTGCGTCAGAATGCAGGTTGCCACCTTTATTGGCTTGCAGGTTGCCAACTTGATGAAACTTGATGACGGTATGATTTGTTTGAAGAAAATATATTATGTGCCACGTATGAAAAGGAGCCGTTCACGCGAAATATGTTTCAGTAATTAAACTTGCTCGAATTGTTTTCCGATGAAGATTTGGAATGATTCCATACCATATTGCAATTTTATTTTTTATGTCAATTTTTAGTCATTTCTTTAAGTTTAAAGCCACTGTGTGCAAGTAAAATTCAATAAATTTTAATATATTTCTAAATGAGACATTTTTCAGTTTCAGTTTTTCAACATTTTCAGCAACTTTCCAAAGGGTGGCAACCTGCAAGCCCAAATTTGAAGAGCTCGATTTTAGATACTTTAGAAAATTTGCTATATAATTTTTATTTTTTGAGATTTCAAATGATTTCTAGCCCAGGAGCCACAATCCTTACTCTTTCCAACGTATATACTATATCGCCTGCTCAGAAATGAAACAACGTATAATGAAAAGCATAGTTTCGAGTAATTTAAATTTAAAGATTTGAAAATTAAAAAAAACGTATGAAAAAATATCAAGTAGCGTACAATTTTCATCTAAAAAACACATTTTAATCAACATTAAGAATATTGCAAAGTAGTTGTACTTATAAAATCGAGTACGAGGAATCGAATGGTGCTATTGTCAAATAATGACCTATAAATGTCATACGTTGTTTCATTTCTCAGCAGACGATATGTACAATACATTTATTTCTTGACGAGTTATGATAAAAAAAGTTATGGTGTGGCAACCTGAAGGCTCTCCCCTATAGTTATATTTGCAAAATGTTAAGAATATTTCCTAACTATTATATTTTTCTAGAAAAGAAAACTCTACTCGATGTCATCCTGTTAAGGATTTTACATTTTTCAATGAAAATAAAATCGATTTCCTATAACATATAATTTTAAAATATAAAGTGAATAATTGGACATTATTGTGTTAAACATATTTTTTTTTATGTTGTAGAATCGCGTGTTGTTCAGCTTTGAAACTTTTTTTTTGTTTTTGTGAATAAATATTTTAAATTTTTTCGTAATTTTATTCTCAAATAAGTTTTTCAATCAAAACGTATCGTTTTTAATATTATAGAAAATAATAACATTACGCCTTCTCGACATCGACATGGTATTGATTTTTATTTAGTCATGTCAACAGTAAGAGAAATTTAAACAAAAATTATTTATATATTATATAAGTATGTATATATATTATATTTATATATATTAAATCCATTTGAGTGGTTTTTCTGATTCAATTTTTCAATTATAACATTAAGCTATGGTAAAATAATAAAAGAATATTATTTTATAAAAAAAAAAACTTTATAAAGGAAGATATAAATTTATTTATAAATCTCTTTAAAAGTAAAATGAAATTATTTAAATTTTTCATTTCATTTAATTTTTTATTTTTTTTTTTGCAGAAAAAATTTTCATAATAAAATTTGTTCTCTTAAAATAAAATTTATGTTAAAACTTTAAACATTTTTATATATCATTCTTATATTTTTGTATTTTCTTGTAATAAAGAAATAAAATATCTCATCAATGATTATGATGATAGGCATAGAATACACTATCTCATGTATACAACTGCCAGTTAAAGAATGTAGAGTGTATTTGGATACTTATTTATAATTTATGCAATACATCGTCTGAATTATTCATCTTTTAACGCTGAAACATATGTCTTCCGAATTGTATAGGATAAAAAATGAAGCCTTGAATTCATTATAAAAAATCTTACCAAAATAGTAACACCCATGTCCAATCAACTTTCTGTTCTAAAGTGGTACAATTTGACCACTATAACTCAGTGGGCCTTAGATATCAGCAAATTAAAGCATTTGTTCTTTATATTGAATAACCTACAATTAAACTTGTATAAAAGCCTAACACGATTTCATTCAAAACAATGTGTGAATCAAATTATGTATAGTTGAGAGAATCCTGTGTAATTTTGTGTGGAATTTGTACGGAAATATACTAGTACCTCATTAAATTGTTATAATATTATAATTTTGTTAAATTTATTATTAGTGTGTTATTTTCTAATGAAGTTTTGTCATTAAAAAAAAAAGAAGCATAGTCGTTAAATGAAACAATGAAAATATGAAGTTTAAACCTTTGGGTCTTATAAAACAAAAAAAAAATCGTATATTAAACGCCTTTAAGTTTTTTTCTTTTTATTTAAGGAAAAAGTTTTTTATTTTTATTTCCTTTTAAAAAGGGGCCAAATTTATACAATTGCAATGAAAAGAATTTGACACCATTTTGTGGCACTTCTTGATTCAAGATAGCAGCAATTTTGTAGAATAATATCTATTTTTTTTTTCTATTTTTTTTAATAATTTATGGAAGAAAGATAAATAAAATGCTTAAGTTTTTTTTTTGTTCCATTAAAATCAGATAGAATATGCTTTCGCTAAAACAAAATTTACGATTTTTGGAAAAGCAAGAAAAAAAATAAAATAAAATTATCATGTATATATATATGTATAAAGAACAAAATCAAAAACATTTCAATTTCAGAAATCTGAATACAAAGTTCAAAACTTTGAAATTATGCTGCTCAGGATGTGGAATGAATTGTTGAGTGTAGGGAAAAGAAATTTTCCGGAAATAAAGATTTTGACGGGTGGAAAATAATATTGATAATCAAAACTATATGCAAAAATTTTGCTCTTGTTCAAAAAAATTAAAGTTCAGTAATATCCAAGCATAAGATTAAAAGAAAATTATTTCGAAACGATCACATAACAATTTTGTGAAGTTACTATATATTTAAGGATTTAAGTAACTTTAATAAATTTTCTTTTTTTTTTTTGTTTTAATTAAATATTTAAAAAATAAAATTTCTGATAACCTTAATATGTTTTCAATTTAACTTTTAAATTTTTATGAAATGATTAATCCTTTAATTTGTTAGTTAGTCAAATGAAATATAAATTTTTTATTACTTTATATTGCTGTGATGTAGTTAAAAAAAAAAAAAAAAAAAATTGTACAATTAAAAACTTGAAAGCCTACATTTGTATCTAAAATTTATAAACCAATTAAGGGAAAAAAAAATATACGTGTACAATGTTAGTTCAATATTTTAATATTTATTTTGTAATAATAAAAAAAAAAACAACATATCATTTATTAGATTTTTAATATTAGAGAAAAAAAATCCTGATATTAATAATACACAATTAAAAAAAAATAGATTATTAATATGTTTACAAGTTATATGTATAATTTACGAAACAATTTGTAGTTCAATTATTGTGTAAAAAAAACACAACCCATAAAACAAAGCTTTTAATATAAATCCTTTATACGGGATATTTTAATGGTTTTTGATTCTTGTGTTTCACAACTCTTTCGCTTTCTATTTCTCTCAAAAATTAAAATTCCTTAAAAACTGACTTCCCGTGCATTGGATTTGAAAACTTTATAAAAGAATATATTTGAAAAAAACAAACATTGATTTTTTTAAAGGGGAGTGGTGTTTAAATAATTGAAACTGTTTTAAGCTAGTTTCTAGTAATTTTTTTATCTTCACGAATCAACATCACCTTATAAGGATAGGGACCTAGAGAATTTAAACTTATATCTTAATCTTAATAAAATTATTATATTTCTCTAACTTATTGTATATATTGTGAATAAGGTTTTTACTGGGGGGCTGAAACCGAATTTTGATACAAATTGGTATATAAATTGAGATTAGAAAGATTGAGATTAGAAAGATTAAAAAAATAATACAGAAATATTTTAAATCCAAATTTTGAAAATGGAGTTCGATATTTCATTTATTCTTCATTTTTATTCTTCACGGAGCTTAAAATTCAGTGCTTAATACAAACTATTGTGATTATAGTGGTGTTGAATATAAATTTATAATCAATCTATCGAATCTATGAATATATCGATTAAATAAGTTAAGTTAAAAATGTTATAGAGATGACCTCAAACATTTTTTTTTTCTCAATTTACATAAAGTTAAATATTGACGTCTGTTTTCTAAATACATCTGACAAGAAATTATTTCATGATATTAAAATTTGATATTTCGACGACATTTTATAAACACATTTTTTTTATTTTTCATTTAATTTATTTAAAATAATATGAAAGGTATAGTATATGTTTATAGTGCAACAAATATATACAATTTTTATTTTCAACTAGAAAATATCCCGTAGCCATGCCACTGAAATTTTTTATTTAAAACTCAATTAAATTTTATGACAAAAGCAATGTAACTTAGTTCCAAGCAATTTCTTTGAATTTGTTAGAAAAAAATGAAAAATAAAATAAAAAATAATTTTATTTTGTATTCCACTTGCATAGAAAAAGAATTTCAATTTCAATTACATAATTTTCTTAAATACATTATTTTTCTTTCTTTCAAGAAGAATTAAGGACATTAAATATAAAAAATGAAAATTTATTTTTATTTTTTTATTTTTTTTTCTTCTTTCGAATAAAAAAAATTCGTTATAAAAATTTAATTTGGTTAGGCAAAAATTTTCATTTGAAAAGAATTTTTTTTTTTTTCCTTTTAAATTAAACTAACGAATTTTGGGTTAAAAGCATTGAGTAAAAAAAAAAAAAAAGTAAATAAACGTTTCCTCAGAATGTTGATTTAAGAAGAAAAAAAAAAATAAAGAAACATTTTCTTCTTTTTTTTTTTTTTTTTATTTTATTTATTATTTAATGAGGGTCTGATAGGAATTAATGAATATGTCCTATGGCCAAACAAAGTACTATCATTAAGTAAATTACTAAAGCTGATGTCGAACAGCCTTTTTAATTTAGGTAATATTATATATAGAAAACAAGATGAAAAAAAAAAAAAAAAAACTAAAAATGATACAAAAGATATCGTCACAAGATTCTTTTCGTTAAATTAAATAAATATGAAGTATCCGTAACAAAGAAACACATACCTAAGGAAATATTGACAAAAAAAAAAAGATAGTATCTTATTCGTTCAAGAAAATAAAATAATTTAGGTGGATGGCAACGTTTGTTGAAATCTCAAAAAGTAGTATAGTTGTAAAATATAAACAAAAAAACAGAAAAGAGAAACGTAAAGTTTTTAGTCACAAAAGATATATTTAAATCCTTTTTTGTAGAAGCTTTATTTAAAAGTTATTCAGATAAACAAACCTTAAGACAAATAATATAAATTTAAAGTTTAGCCAAATTACAAATTATAAACTTATTGGTATAGTTTTCATTCAGGAATAGGTATAAAGAAGATTTAAAATTTCCTCGTTCTCTGCTTTAACTTCTATATACTAGGCTGCAAGTTATCTAACCTATCTACATTTGGAATGTGTAAAAAACAATCTGCGATCATCGGTGGACAGACTATCATTCCTGATACTACTACAAAATGAAGTATGATATTTGAAATCTTATGGTCAGAATATTGAAACCTTGTTGAAATTATTGAACCAATATAAAAAAAAATTATAATTGCTAAAATTAAGAGTTTGCTATGCTACTTAACTTGATTTCCTACTACTTAAACTTCATTTTAACGAAAACATTTTTCTAATAAGAAATCACTAATAAATCTATTTTCTTTTTAAATTCATATGCAAACATAAAAGTATATTATAATACCTACCTGCTTATATTAAAATAAAACAACATAATCAACATAGAAATATATAATAAACATATAATAAACAAAATAATAATATAATCTTCATAATAGAAAGAAAATTTTAGATTATTAAAAAGTAATCAAATCTACGCATAAATATAAAAATAAAATAAACGATAAAAACATTTAAAGAGAAAAGAAAAAATATTCAATTTATTAAAAAAATATTAATTTTATTGGCAATTTTAGTTTCTAATAAAATAAAAATAAAAAATATTAACAATATATTATATATATATATATATATGTATATATAATATGATTTTGATAAATTATAACAACAAAGTAAAAATTATTTATTAATATGAAAAAATCTATTAATAGATATATTCAAAATATATTCATATATATCTAATGCCCTAAAAAGCACTCTACACATTATACCTATATACATTCTGTCATTTCGATGGTTTTTTTTTTTATAAATAAATATTTCTACAAATTGTTTGTTTTCATATATTTCATCACATCATATATATGACAAAAATATAGGAAACGGAAGAAAACAAAATATAGAAAAAAACAACAAAATACACATAAATTTATATTTTTGTTTTTGTATTGTTTACTTTTTAGTCCCATACGTATATTGTAAATAATGTCCTTCTTTATTCAATGTTGTAAAATATTTTTGATATGATTAATGAAGTTAGGAAATTCATTTATTCAAAGCAACAGGGTGTTTCACAAAAGAAATTTAATTTAAAGTTTTTCACAGAAGAATTTATATACTTTATATACTTACATACATTTTTTATATATTAAATTTTTTTTATAAATTTTCTATTTTTTATTTTTAGGTATTTTAGTGTTTTTATTGTTCATAATGTTTTACGATTCTTTCTAATAGTTTTTCAAATGGATATTTTTAGCACCAAAATATCACCTTATAAAATAATTTTGTGTGCCTAAGTTAAATCATTTTATTTCAGGTTTTCTGGAAAAACTGAATCCATAAAATTTCAATGCCTCTAATAGTTTTATTTAATGAAAAATATTAACTTTAAAATCAGGGAATCAATATGGGCACCCTTTTTGTTTCAAAAAGAAATATACAACTAAGCCTAATAAAAAAAAAAGGAAAAATTAAACAAAATTTTTTCCTGATTGGCAGCAGTGTTGCATAACATCCTTATGTTTGTGAACATAATGTATACATAATTTTAAAAGGAAGTATAAAAAAAAAAGTTATGACATAAAATAAATTTATATCCTTTTTGTCAATTTAATGATAAAAATTTTATATCGAATATCGAATTTTATAATAATAATAATGAATATTGCATATATACAAAGCTCTGCAACAAATAAAGGGGCTTGGCCGTTGTCTGTTTTTAATTTGATTGCGCCATTAATTCATTATTAAAATCATTAAATATTATAAAATTTGATTAATAATAAATGACAACATACATACAATACATATATTGTTCTGAATATTGATAGCGTATAAATTTATTTTTAATTCTATCATTTGTTATCTCGTAGATCTGCTCTTTCAATTTGTGATGTTTTTTAATTGAAAGCTTATTTTCCTGATAAAAATAGAACTAGACATATTATTATAAGGTGTGATCTGATAATTATAAGACTAACCATGAAAATAGAAAGATATTGAAAATTAATAAGATCTATTTGAAAAAAAAAAAAAAAAACATTTCAAACATAAAATTGTCTGCAGTTGCTTAAGGAAATCGTTTTTTCAAAATGGATTATTTATTTTAATTTGTTTCTGAGTGAAAATTAACCTTTTCATCCAACTAAAATTAGGCAATATCTTGTCAACCCTTCATAAATGTTTTATAAATAAACGGATCATCATAATTACAAAGAAATAATCATAAAAAATAATTTATTTTCTTTATTATACAATTATATACATATAAATTTAGTTTACTAACAATTCCCATTCTTGTTTTTAGCTATTTGAGTTCTCAAATCCAAATTATTTCAAGCTTATTAAATCAATTAATATTCAATTCATGATATTATTTTTCTTTTTCAAAATCATATTTTCTTCGAAATATTTGCACGTAAAATTAATTGTTAATATTATGCTATGTTATGCGGTATATAAAACATTCAACATTTTCTTTAGATTTTCCTTCTCAAAGGATAAATTAAAAAAAAAATAAGAAAACATTTGATGGAAAATCGATATTTCCAATTTCTATATATAGAGTTTCATATTATCCTTTTTTGTTTTTTTTTTTTTTTATACTTTGTTTTTAGAATATTTTAATAATTTTAATTTATTTGAAAAATTTTATGCATAATACATTATAAAAAAAAAATATTATCCATTATTTATTATATGTACATTTTAAAAACATTATTATTCTAAAAAAGAAAATTAATTCTTTTTTACTGATTTAGTTTAATACTTTTAATAATTGATATTGTTGTATATATTATAAAAAAAATATTAAAACTATTTTAAGGAAACTATTTAACATTTTTTATCAATTAACCAACAATTTTGGGTGATGTCAGATAAAATAAAATGAGGAGTCTAAAACCAAAGACTTTATTTCTACATAATTCCTTTGAATGCTTGAAGCTTATAATCAAAAACATTTTATAAAAACTACTCAGTACTAAGAACTAAAGCAGAATAATCGAGAATATTGAATAAATATTATATGTGTGACATATAGTTCGTAATTTTATTTTATTTTTAGTTAAAAAAAAAATAAAAAATTTAATTTCCACATATGTGTGTTTTTTTAGTTTTTTTTTATTAATAGACGAAAGCAATTTGCCATAAAATGGTACTTCCTTTCAGAAAATCAGTTTTAAATAGAATACACATGAAAACTTTGACAAATAAGTTTTTTTTTTTTTCAAAAATATATATTGTATGTATGAGGAGCGCTTGGAACAACTGTCGTATTTTTAATCGCAAAAAAAAAAATTTTTTTTTTATCAAAGTAATATAGATAAAAAACAAAAAAAAAATATAAAACTAATGCAACATGATATGAAGTATTAAAAAATAAATCCTGCAGATAAAGTCACGATGATAATTTTGGATGATAGTTTTTTTTTTCTTCTTTTTTTTTTGCTATAAAAAATATCAATTTTATTAGAGTTTGTATATAAAATGTATTTAATGAAAGAATAAAATTTGTATATTTTACTTAAAACAGCAGGGTACCAGTTGTAAAGATTTTTGAATAAAATTTATTAATTTTGTTCCTCTTTAGATTTTATTAAACAAAAAATTTCATCTCTTTTGTATATGAATAATATAAATTTATTTAAAATCACAAAATTATATTTGATTTTCATTGTAAATGTATATAGTTTGAAATGCAAGTCCTGAAGATAAAATGGAAAATTCGAATATACATATTTAAGTTACTATAACGTCTATCTGTTTTCACTTTTAAAAAATCTAGTCTTCGGTGACAGAAAATGAAAGCTGCAGTTCCGGTAATGCAGTTCAGTCAAATTCTTAAATTATCAATATTAATCCTAACTAAAATATTGAAGCTTTCATTGCCTCCAATCAGTCGGTGTTTTATTAAAAATAATATCTTTTTGGTCGATGATACTCACATTAATCATAACAAATTTCTGAAATGTTCAAGAAAAGACAAAAGAACTTAAAGTTGTAATGTTTGAAGTACAAATGGAAACTTCGGGTAAATTGCATAGAAAATGTAAACTATCAAGTGTATTTCAATTATCTTATTTTGTACATATAGGAATGAAAAAACAATATATGTACACTTTAATTTTTCCCATAATATTCATAAATTTTGAAAAAAAATAAAATAAAAAAATAAAACACAGTTTTTCATTTTCAAACATATTGAAGACATTTTCTTTGATATATTGATATTTTACATTTGACTGCATTTTTCTTATGATATCTATTTGTATGTACATATTATGTATGATGATGTAAAATTTATCTTTGGAAAAATAATTTTCCATTTTATTTAATTTTACTTCTTTGAATCTCAGATAACACGAAGTGTGAAATTTTCAGTTGCTTTTTTAAAAATGTCATTGGAATAAAAAGAAGAACAAAAAATCTGAGAGATCAAATGGATGAACAAAATTTTCGTAAAATTAGGACAATTATTTACTATAACGTTCTATATATAAATATAGCTGCAGCATATGAATTTACTTGTGCAGCTGCACATGTACATATTCATATTTACATGTAAAATTAATTTATCCATTCATTCATCAAATATTCACTACACATATTTCTTGTTTCAAAAAAAAATGTGGGTTACATAAATTCCTTTCGATATTTCTCGTTAATCGATTTATAAAACAGTATAGAATACCTCTAATAAAGAAAATTGAGCATTAAATTAAATTTTGGTTATACTGGTAGGTGAAAGTTAGTTTGTTTAATTTTAATAAAGTTAATTTTTTTTAAGTTCATACAATAGCTATTAAAATGAACTTTTTTTTTTGGCAAAATTAAAGACAAATGAATTCTGTCATTTAACAATATACCAACTATTTATATAATGTTTAACATTAATTTTGTTCTTTTTTGATATAATGCAGATTCGTTTAAACAAACTTTGAAAATTAAACTAATTTATATTTTGATAACATATTTTGCATAATAAACACATTCAACAATTTCAGTAACTCTGTGTATACAGAATTCTACATACATGAAAGTATTGCGATATATTATATAGCGTTAAAACGTTCATAATTGACGTGTACTTGTCATAAAAAAATTCTTCCCTTTTTTAAAGTGACAAATTGTTGTCTTTAACTTTCATAAATATGAAGTTATTATAATATTGTATAGAAACATATATTTATGAAAGAATTTTTTGTTAAAATTATTATTATTTTCCATAACACGCGTTTTTCTTTCAAAATTGAATGAAATCAAAGAAGTAGAAATTTCAAAAAACATTTATATATATGTATTTATATATTCTTATCTTTCAATAGAAAAAATTAGGAAAAACATCTGCTCAAGATCATTCATTCATAATCCCAATAACATTTAATGTCAAAATAATACAAAACTCTTTATATTAAAAGAATAAGAAAAATATCTTATAATATTCAATGAACGAAAATGAATAATAAATTATTTTATTTTAAAACTTCTTGAATAAATTCTCATACTCTTTAAATATGATGTTTTGTTAAAAAAAAAAAAAAAATCTTTTTAATTATCAAAAAAAACATAAAAATAGTTATGTATTTAGTTAAATATTTATTAAGCAATTCATATTTTAGTTAATTAAATTACAGGCTTATTATAATATATATTTTATTATATAATATTAATATTAAATAAATCAAGGAATGTAAATAATATTTCACAAAATGCATATCAACATAATGTAATCGAAAATGAAATAATGATAATGTTAAATTATTTTATATATGCATCATTTGGAAATCGACACAAACATTAAAACTCTAAGCATTTACATATATTTCAACATAATTTTGTTTAATTTAAAATATGTATATGTTACGGGAAATGTGCGAATTCCGGTAAATGTGAGTTTACTTTTGGTAAATGTCAATATTACAGTACATTTACCCGCCCGATTGACCCCATTTTTGCGGAGGGCGTAGAGGGGGTACCCCTTATCCAAATAGGGGAGTGCGGGGTGGCGGGCGGGCGAACTGGTGGTCGGTCAGTGGGATTTGCGGCGCGCGCCGCAAATCCCACTGACCGACCACCAGTTCGCCCGCCCGCCCGCCACCCCGCACTCCCCTATTTGGATAAGGGGTACCCCCTCTACGCCCTCCGCAAAAATGGAGCCAATCGGGCCGGTAAATGTAATGTAATTTTAAAATTAATGGTTTTTAAACTCACATTTACCGGAATTCGCACATTTCCCGTAACATATACATTACAGTAATATAAAGAATATTTTTTCATAATATTTCTGAACTAAATATTTTCTCACATCTGATGTTATATCAAATGACATTAAAAACCAATAATATGTCAGTTGTGTCTGTAAAATGAACATATTTCATACCATTCGCATATCATAAACCCTTAAATTTTTTTTTTATAAAACTTATATACATATAAGTAACATTAATGTTGCCCAAGCCCCAGCATACATCAGACAGGACAATCATTTCAATTTTTCAATTGTTATCATTTTTATTGTGTTGAAAAAAGGAATTTTTATACATACTTTTTTATGTCTACTATTCTAGTTATTCACTTCAGAAGTTAAAAAACCATAATAATGTAAAATATATGTATATTGAATATTTATATCAGTATAATAAATATACGTATAAAAAAATTTATTCCCCGCAATGATTCAATTTATTTCTTTGCAATATCCAACTTTTTTTTGTTCAATTCTCGTATGACTCGTATATTTTCAATTTTGCTTTTTTTCCATAAATGTTTAATTTTTCAGAGAAGCATATAGTATAAATTTTTATCTGTTTTTCATTTCACCTTAACTATGAAAAATTGTTTATTTTTTGCTATTTATTAATCGATACGAAGTGTAATCTCTTAGGATCGTATATAAAAAAAAAAGGAAATGATTTTATAATAGGCTGATTTATAATTTATTTTTTTTGTTTATAAGTAGATTTATTTTTGGAGTATAAAAATATTATTGAAATAAATTGGCATCACTATATCGTTGAGATGTTAAGGCTTTTTTGAACAATAATTATAATAATTAAGGATTATAAGGATGATTTAAGTAATTTAAGTAAGTTTTCCTAGATTCTTATTTTATCCACATTTTATATAATAAAATAGAAAAACGTGTTGATCATTATTGTTGTAGAGTATACAACCCCAAACATAAAATTTTCATATAAATCTATTTTTCGTTTCAGTTTTATGAATCGAAGTCCTTAAAAAACAGAACTAGGTGCTCGTCAACTTCCATAAAACATTAAAAAAGTACTTTTACAGAAATTGACAGACTTTTTTTTCTAGAAAGTTTACAGGGCAAAACTTTAATACTCAGTTTATTTTAGCATTCTTTAATATAAAATAAAATATTATAACATTTTTACCTTCAGGCTAATTTAACCTAAAACATTGAAAATATATATAGAATACACAGATATGCACCTTGACCCCTTGTTATAAAATGTACACCCTTACATATTTTATTATTAGGCTTACATTTTATAAACCATTTTGTAAAGAGAAAAAAAATTTTATTCTATTTTTTTTTTTTTTTTGCAAAATTAGTCTACCTTTAATAACTATATACAAATATTTAATGTAACCTAATTATTCCAAACATAAAATTGTACAAAAATTATCTCTTATGTTAAAACCCTTTAATTTCTCTTCTTTTTTTTTGTTCATGATTTTACTTACATATATATTATAACGCTATATACATTCTTTATTTTATACTAAAAATAATAAAATTGAATATTTATGAGCACCTTACTTCCATAAATCAAAAAGAAGTGAAACGAACAAAAAAAACAAAATACATAAAACATAAATATTTCATAAAAAACCATAGGAGATAGAAAAATCCGCGAATGGATTTTTCATTATGTTTTGAGAATCTATTATTATGAAAATTTTTTTTTATAAATACTGTCAGATGCATAGATTTAAAAGTTCAAATTGTTTGAAGTTTAATTAATAACAGAAAAAAAAATTATATTGAATATGTAAAGTAAAAGTTCAACATTATTAAAGACTAATAAAGTTGCGAAGTTTACATAAAAATTTAAAATAATTTTTTATAAAAATTAATTAAGAAAACTACGAAAGGATTTATGGTGGAATGAAATATTTTCTAAACCAGGTGTTTAAAGAAGTCACAAAATGTAACGTTTGTACCTTACAAGGGTGGGATAAATAAAGAACATCATTTTAGCTTCGTCTGTTGATGATAGTTTTGTTAATTTTTTTTTTTTTTGCTTGAAAATATTTTAAAACAATAATTTTTGTCTAATCTAATATTTATAAATAGTATTATGTTTATGTATTTTATTTTGTATGCTTTTTTTTAAATCTCTTTTATTTTAATTTTTTTACATTCAAGTTGATTTATTTATATTTTAAATGAATTTAAAACATCAAAAAATTCAGGTGTTTTATATCTGAATAATCAGAGCAAAGAACAGAATAATAATTAAAATTATTTTTTTTTATCTGCAGAAAATAAGTGGAACAAGAAACACAACCAGGTCATGCCAAATGATTTAGATTAATACTTAAAAAAAATAAATAAAAAATTTGGCGGTATGTGTCGTATATTTCTAACCAAAATTGGAATAAAAAAAATTAGAATTAAAACATAAATTTTATTTTTAGCATTTTCTTCTAAAGCACAAAATATTTTTATTTTTTATTCTGAGTGCAAGCATCAATCCAAAACAAGATAGTTCAAAAATATTTAATACTTTATAATAGTCCTGAAGGATTTTCTCTAGAATGAGAAATTGTATCAAAGTGGATAGTTTACTACGAGAAAACTTAAAACTTAGTTATAGTTAGGAATAAAGGAAAATGGTTAATATATCACAGACTTTACTTTAAATTTAAATTCATGTTAACTTGACGTCAACTCAATGCAATAAACTCTCTGAAACTCTTTCCAACTTCCTCATCCAATACACGCTGTCTCCGGTGTAACTATTACAAATTATACATATTTTATGAAGTCATTGAAAAGTTTAGAAAAAACTGAACATAAAATAATCAGAGAAACTTTTAACAGACAGAAGGAAATTTTTTTATATCGAATAATAACTTCGATATTTTGCCTTAATATTTTAAAAATTTACGTGAATAATGCTTAAATACCGAAAACAATTAGAAAGTATAGGTACCGTAGAACTCTCTTATATACATACATACACAACATTTTTTGTAGATCAAAAAAAAAAAAAACTTTTTTGAGTTCTCAAGTTATAAAATATAAAAAGAATTTAATTTTTTTCTTTTCTATGTTTCGGAGAACCTAATAAACAGATGCTTCTACTTCATGCATGTAATTATTATTATATAAAAAATAATAATAAAAAAAAAGTAATAGAAAATTTAAGAAAATAAAAAAACAAGCAAACATAAAAAAGGAAAATGTTAAAGAATTTAAATTAAAAATTTTTTTATAAAATAAAAAACAATTTTCCTTCTCAAAGAAAAAAACTTGAATAGGTATGAGCAAAAAGATTTTCTTTGTTTTTTTTGTTGTGAACAAAATGTATATTATTGCATTGCTTTAAGATTCAAATCAAGCAATATAATGCAATTAAATTTGTTTTATATTTTTTTTTTTTTGCTTTGGTTAAATTATTTTGGTAAATTTTCTAAATAATTTTTATTTTGACCTCATTTCAAATTCTCAAACGAAATCAAAGGAATATTATATTAACTTGAAACCTCTTAGAGAACATTCTTAAATACTACAATGTATTCACAGTATATACACAGGAGGGTTAGGGATTTTGTTCTTCACAAAATAATTTTTTTTGTAGCCTAAAATATATAACACAATAAGACTTAATTCTGGCCTTAAGCCATTAATATTTACTTATTTAGAAAGATTAAATAATTTTCTTCCAAATATGAACCTTGAAAATTTGGATAAAATTATTTACAAAAATTTTTAAACGTATAATGTTAATATTTAATTAATTTTTAAATAATATTTTGAAATGTACAGATATATCTGCAATTTGATAATTTGAAAAATTTTGTTGCTTTCGCTGGGACACGAAATACAAAAAATATTTGATTTATTGAAACGCGATGAAACATTGAGAATTGTTGTTTTTTTTTTGCGGCAATCGTTTTTACCTGCAGACTTAATTAAATTTACAGCATAAGTTACAGCATAATTCAGAAGCTTAATACCAACACTTGAAAATTATATTGCTTTGGCTAATTTCTAGCAAAAGTTAAACAATGCGCTTATTAGGGTATATACACATAATATTACTTAGTTAATTTTACTTTTATTTTTAATTTAATTATATTTCAAAAAAAAAAAACTTTTAAAAAAGTTTTGTATAACATTTTTCTGTATGTACCTATACTTGTTCTTAAAAAGTTTTGCTAAAGAAAATTTCCTCATACTACAAAAAGAATATATACAAAAATTGTAGAAACAAAAAATTATTTTTTATTTAGTCTAAAATAATTATTATTATTTTATGAAGATTTTTTCTCTAACTAACCTACATGTTTTTTTACCCTTTTCTTAATTTTCATCCCTGTATATTAGGTATTTATTGGAAAATTAATTCACATATTCATGTATGTAGATATGTTAGAATGGAGCTTTAACATTTGCATAATATTGAAACGAGGAATGTTTACGAGATTCTGTTCTAGAATTTTAAAAAAAAAAGTCTAGTACTTGATCATTAAAATAGCACAAAAAAATGTAATAAACAATAATTTTAGGATTTCATGAGGATCCTATTGTACTTAATACGAGAATCCTATATACCTAGACCTACATCCTAAACATAACATAGTATATCTAATCGTAAAACCATCTCAGATTTTTATTTCTACACTACAAAAGTTAAAACCATTTATCTTTAATTTTAATTACATATATGAATTTTATGTATATAGCAATAAAATAACTTTCATTAACAAAAATTATTAACTTTGTTTATTTTTTTTTTCTTAAATTTTATATTATTTATTAGTTCTGAATTGATGAAATTACAAAATGATTTTTATTTGAACAAGAAAAAAATTAATTCAATTTTTTTTTTTATTTTTATTTTTACAGATAAAAAACCATAATTCAATGAAAAATGGATTTAACCAACACATTACGACAATAAATAACAACAACGAAAAAAAAAGAAAGAAAAACAGTGAAAACTTGTAACTCAAACCATATTATATATGGTGTATAAAAGCTATATCATCTAAAGGGACATAAAACATTTACCAAAGTGAACAGCATATAACTCTTTGAAACAATTTATAACTATTTGTTGCAATCTCTTACCAATTTTTGTTGCATTGGATTTTTATCATTCCAAATGTATATTGCCAGCAAAATTTTCCTATTGGGAAATGCGTTCAAAATATCAATCAATCATTTTCATATCAAATAAAAATGATTCTTCACCATTATGGAATCCAATAACAGTGATTCACTATAAATTTTCTTCAACAAAAAATTCCAAAGTATATTCAGCAGATATATTTATGATTTCAGCATAACAATTTTATGAAAAATCATTCAGCTTTTTATTTATATTGCAATAAAAAAAAATTGCTTCAACAAAAAATTTAATATCAAATCAAAATTTGGATTCTTAATCAGCATTATCGGTTTTTTTTTGCTTTGCGTTGAAAATAAATTAGTTATATATATGTTACGGGGAATGTGCGAATTCCGGTGTATGTGAGTTTACTTTTGGGAAATGTCAATATTACATTACATTTACCGGCCCATTTTTGTGTAGGGCGTAGAGGGGGTACCCCTTATCCAAATAATGGAATACGGCGTGGAGGGCGGGCGAACTGGTGGTCGGTCGGGCCGGTAAATGTAATGAAATTTTAAAATTACGGGTTTTTAAACACACATTCACCGGAATTCGCACATTCGCCGTAACATATATATACTGTTCTGCAAATATTGTAAAAACAGTTAAAAGGAAAAGTAATTCGAATTTTAATCCACTTTAAAGAAGTTAAATTTCCTCAAAACACACAATTTTAATAACTCCCTTTTTCGAAGAATCATATATGGTTTATGTGAATTTATTTATAATTATACATACTAAATATTGCACCTACCTAGATTTTAAAAATTAATTTTTACTTTAAAAACAATGTGATTATAAAATAATATATTTTCATTATTTTAAAATTAAAATGCACTTTTTTTATAAAGTTTTCGCTATTATGAGATTAGACTTTAGATTTAATTTTTTTTTTTTTTTTTTTCCACATTTACTTTTCCCGGCTTATCATCCTACTATCATCGGTTCCAGGAACAGTCCTTTATCATGGTTACCATTTTATTCAAAAAAAAAAAAAAAATTAAAAGAAATATTTATTTTCATTGTTGCCTGACTGAATTATGTAAATCCAGCGCAAGAATATGAATTTATATATAATATATATATAACTATTTACTGCGATAGATTTTCATTAAATAAAATCTTGTAAAAAAAAAAATGTGGTTCATTTACTAAAGGGAAAAAAAATTAAAGCGAAAAAAAAAACAACCACGTAATGCAAAAAAAAAACTTGTGGAAGCATCAGCAAAAAAATATGAGGATAACCAATTGTTTTATGCAAACAAAATAAATCATTAAAACTAGAAAAATATAATAATTCAAAAAAAAAAAAAAGAAAAAAGAAATCACTTAATCCTTTTAACAATGGCTTGTACTCGTACGCTATATATTTTTCCGTATATACATATCTAAAATAATATATGAATTGCAATTCATAAATTTATATATATATATAACATCTATATATATAAAATGTACGTAGGTGCATATGTATGTAGGTTAATGTTTAATAATTTGTAACAAGATTAATTTTAAACCATAGAATGGTTTATTTTAAAACATAAAGAAATATTTTTACTTCAGAGAATAGGAGAATAGAAGAAAAAAAATATGTTCATTTGTGTGCGCTCTACCCGTGCGCTCAGATATTCAAATTAAACTTTCAAATGAACATGATTGTGAAAATTTTGTGTCCTCGTGATCAAAATGCATATAAAATTGAGTTATATACCCATAATAGATTTTCCGCCAAAAAAAAAAATAATAAAAAAAACAAAGTTGAAGGATATTATTCTGTTGCAAAAGTTGAAGCATAGATAAAATGATTAAGAGTTTTTAGTTAAATCAGATAAAATAAAATTGTTAAAAGATATGTTCCAAAAAGTTTTGAAAAATTAGAATGCTTAAAAGAATTCCAAGTAACCCGAACTGTTAGAAAAGACTTAAAATCCCAAAGTTCGTAACAAAAAGAATTAAGAAAAAAAATATTATACATTTTAAATAAATTTTAATACTTATTATATAATATTTTTATAATAATATTATAAATATTTTATCACAAAAATTCGTTAGAGAAAAATTGCACACTTTATTTATTTTATTTTTTAACAAAATGTTGAGGTTAGCAGAATTAAACGTGAAAATGAGGATAGAAAAAAATTTATATATTGTAGATATATGTACATAATTTAAAATAAAAAGCACGGAAGAAGTGTCATTCTATAAACAGGAAATACAAAATATTTTATATAAAAAATAAATTACTCTATACACTTTTGACAATATTGTTTTGCAAACGTCGTAACCGAATTAGACGACATGTGATTCACCTAAATATATATATAAAAGTATTTGGAATGAATTAAAAAAAATAAAAAAAATATTTATTCAGGAAAATTAAGAAATCGCGTTTAAAAACTTATAAAATGATATAAAAGCCGACTTGAAAAGGAGTTTTGTACATTCAAATCATGATGAATCGAACATTTATTCACAACTAGCACCTCAAAATATAATTTTTTTTTTAGTATGGCTTTTATTAAATAACTTTCAAACTTTTTAATAAGGGCGTAAAACTTTGTTAAAAGTTGTTTCTTTGAATTTTTCATTCACATTTGATTATTGACTTTTTCGATGATACTAAGATTTGCTAATCATGTTCAACAACCTTTAACAAAGTTGGATACAGTTCTATCTAAAAAAGAAATATTTCAACTTCATTTTATTTCCATTTGTATAAATAGCCTACACATAAATTGTCTATACATATAAATAGTCAAATTTATAATTTTTTCCTTCATTCTTATACTTTTCTTCATTTTATTATATCTAATTTCTGATATTTGAACTTTAAAATCACCTCCCTCTGCATCATCATCCTCATCATGTATATGGGGAGAAATTATCACACTACTGGAAATAGTGAAATTTTTGACAAACCACGAGATAGTTTTGCTTTTCATCATTTCATTCATTTTATTTTATACAATTTTTCATTTGCCAACATTTTCATCCCAAAAACAAAATGCTCTCTCCATAATGTCAAATTTTTATTATGTTTTCAAATAATTTCCTTTTTTGGTTTTTTTTTTTTTATTTAAATTTATTATGTGCTAAATTTTAGTTAATAATCTGAAAATAAGTGAAAAAATAAGCTTCTAAATTATTTTGCATATTCACGATTTACTAGTTTGTCCAATTTTTTTTCTAAAGTAAACTATAGCTTCTCATTTAATTTATTATCTGTTTCTGTTTGCTGTTACATTGCTTGTTAAATGAAATCCTGGTATTTTAAGAGTAAAAAAATAAAAAAAAAATTTGCATAAAAAGAACAACACAAAAAAAAAAAATAAAACAAATTTTTTTTTTTCCCCAAAAAAATAAGTAAACAAAATAAAATACATAGAAAATCCCTGTTAAAAAACAAAATAAAAATGAAAATTTTGTCTTTTTCTGTTTCAAAAAAAAATATATATATATATATATATGTAATATGTATATATTTACCATAACAAATAATAAATTTTATCTTTTTCAAATATTCTGTCATTTTAAAATTAGGCAAAGGAATAAAAAGTTCAAAAAAAAAAAAAAAACACACAAACAAAAATAGTAAAAGCATATTTGTATTTTTATTTTTTATTTTTGTGTTGCCTTCTTCGTTTCCCCCAAAACAAAAGTTCACAAATTATTAGGTCAGTCAGTATATATGAAAAAAAGGAAATGACCTTAATATTTATAAAAATATTTCCAAAAGTAATCTAATAATAATAATAATGATGATCAAAAAGAATTTTTTAAAAAATAAAAATTTTCTTTATGACAATTTTTCCAATCTATGTATACCTAAAGATAATGTTGTACATGTTCATTATAAAATTATAGAATTTTGTTCGGAAAATCATTAAGGCAATAGCATTGAAGCCAACTCGCCATATTAGTATTCTTTGAAATTTCACAAAAAAAAACAGTAATTATTAAGATTCTGACTATAGTGTAAAACGGAGTACATCAAAGTTTGAAACCAAACTTTTGGAATAAATTTTCCAATGAAGACTTTTTTAACACTTTTTTATGTCAATTTCTACGTATAATCATTCGCATCGTGCTTATGTGCTTTTGTCTGCCAACCTGAGAATTATTTCCTCGAATTTTTACTTATGGAGCAAAATATGAGATTTAAGAAAACTATATTGCCAAAATCTTAAAATAGGAATATGAAAATATGTTTATAGACTTGTGTATATAATATTCTATGTAACATTATAAGACATAAACTATTCTATGTTGTCACCAATCTAAAGCAATATATTGATCCTTTCTGAGAGCCACAATGTATCTATATATAATATACATAAATGTTGATAGTTTCAAAAATAAAAAAAATAAATATTTTTTTTGCTGCTCATTCATGCCAATATTCAAATTCTAAACTAAAATTTAAAATATTCATAAAAAGTGCAATGATATAAAAATATTTAACAAAAAAAAAATCATAAAATTTAATTTTTATTATCAATAAATAACTTAAAAAAACACACAAACAAATATAGAAACCGACAAAGTATAGAAAGATAAAAAAAAAGCGATAGACTAACAAACATTAAAAATAAAAAAAAAAATAAAAACAAAATATAAAGGATATTAAGGAATTTCCATTCAAATAAAAATATAAATTTAAAAAAAAAAACTTTTTTTCCTTTTTTTTTCAGTTTCCTCTTTCTTTTTTTATTTTTAAATTTTAAAAAAGAATTTTAAATTATATTATCTATATCTTTTTTTTTTTTTAAATATCTTTAAATATATATTTGTAACATTTTATTTTATATTTATTTTTTATTTTTTATGTTTTTTTTTTAAAGATAAATGCATTTAAAAGGATATTTTCTAAACTTAAGGAATTTAGGTTATATTATATGTGTTGAACAATAATAATAATAATAAAAAAAAATAAATGTAAATAACAACAAAACAGCTAAAATTAAACCACATATAAAAATACCAGATTTATATAATATTGAATGTGAAACAAAGTCACTGGATTTATTTCAAATAAAAAAAAAAGAAATTGCACAAAATCACGATATCCTATAACTAACTGTATTAAATGTAAAAAAAAAAAAATATATATATAAAAATAAAAATAATAATAAAAAATAAAAGAAAAACAACATAAACGAAGGAAAAACCAATAATGGCTTCAGTTGCAACAATATTAAAAAAATACTTATGGCCATTTATTGTGATTATTTGTACTTCATGTGACGGAACTTATTCAGGTATGTAACAAAATATGTACATATATAGTTAGTTAGTTAGTGTTTTCTTTACATGTAAGTAAAATAGTATAATGTATAATAATAACAATAAAAAAAAAATTATTGTAACCAATATCTCATTTTATTAATATTATATTTGGATTAAAAACATAAAAAAAAATACAAGAAATTTTTTTTATTTTAATGGGCCTATAAATTTTTTATGTTTTAAAAAATAATTTTTTTTTTACAGACATCGCTGCGCCTTTTCCAAGCAATATAAAAATATAATTTTTATATCGGAAGGCACGCATTATTCGGAAATTGTAATTTAAACAAAATGAAATGAGTTTTTTTTTTTTTTTGGTTCATTTTATTAATATTTATCGCGATAATTTTGGAATTACATACGTATATGAAACATATCTCATATTCAGGAAATTTTCAAAAAGATTTATTTATTTTCCAATATGATGAAAATAGCGAACCAATTCGCCAGAAAATTATTTTTCTTTGATAAAATATATGAAACCAAAAAAAAAAAAAAACCACTGAAGATTCAAAGCGGTACTATGTCAAATTTTTTTTTTCAAATTTTCAAATTTGTCTTGTATAATTAAAAATAAAAAAAAAAACAATATTATATATCAAAATATACACGAATTGAAAAATGCATGCAATAATAAATTATTTTCTAATGCGCACCAAAACGTCAAAAATATTTCTTTCACACTGTTCTGCTTAAAATCACAAAAAAAAACTATAAAAAAAATTAAATTCCTGATACACAAAAATTTATAACACGTTTGACGTTATGTATAAAATATAAAATGTGGTTATATAAAATAATATAACTTTGTGCATATAAAAATAAATTGATTTTATTAATTAAAGATAATAATTCTTATTATAGTTAGTGTGTCATCGCAAAGACCGAAATTGCATTATTCTCTTCTTTAATTATTCATCATTCTACTTCTTCCATAAATTTCTCCGAAGAAAACTTAAATAATGCATATAATGTTTTTTTTTTTGTGGGTGAAAAACTTTTGTACCAATTTCCTGGGTTAATAGTTATTATATACACATATATAAGAAGCAATAACATTAAATTAAAATTTTTTTTTCTTTCCACTATAAATACAAAAATGTGAAAGTTTTACTAAACATTTATTTTTTATTAATTTTTATTAAATTCTTTTCAATATTATTTTTGCCTGATTTTTATACTAAATATTATCTTTTTTATGTTATTATACCTACATAAAAGAATAATACATATAAATTCAATGTTATAAATACATGACTTGTATATGGATATAGTCAACTATTATTTCCAACATGCATATGGATATAGAATACATAATAGCAATGACCATAATAGTAGATTCACATTCTATTGAGCAAAAAAAAAAAAAAAAGTAACATTATCAATAATACTCCCCAACTTAAAGAATATTTTTTTTTTCTTTTTATCTCTCTAGGATATAAAAATTGGATGATATTTTATTGGCTAATATCGAACTTCCTTAACTTTTTTTTTCTTTTCTATGTTCATCTACATTATATATTTAGGTATAGATTTTTTTTTCTTTATACTACTGACACTGATACGGAAAATTGGAAAAATAGTTCACATTAATATACAAGTTATATTTCTACCCAGTATTACCTACATTTTATATTATATTATTACTTATTTTTTTTATTTATTTGAAAAAAAAAATTTTCATGTACATTTTATTTTAAGCAACTAAGTACTAAAGTGTGAACTAGGTGACAGTGCAAAACTATACAGATATTAACGAATTCTGATTTCGTGCACAAAATTAAGGAGAAAAATAATTAAAAGTATTGATGATTATTTATTTAAGAATTTTTTTCCATTCATTAAAATAATTGTTAATCCTTTTATTTGAATCCACGTTTGGAAAAATTTTATTGGAAGAATTATAAAATGTTTTTAGTGTTTTTTTCATAAAACGTGAGGTATATTGTTTGCAAGAGATTTGAGGACAGAATAAAAATTTCTTTTGGCATAATGACTTTTCAATACTGTCAAGAAATTTTCAAATTATGATATTTAATTTATAATAGGGAAATTTCTAAACTAGGTTGAATATAGTGTAATAAAGTGAGTCTTATATACTTATACATTGTCTAATGTTAAATTAAAGAATAGGCAAAAACTTTTGTATGGATCATAAAATAAATCCTTCTTATTAAAAATATCGAAATCAATTTTCGTCAAGTTTGGTAAAGATAGGATAGATTTGAGTGTGTTGATATGTGAAATAAGATAAATGAATATGAAGGAAAATTTATTTATGTGCTCGAATGTTTATGTCGCGAATTTGTACAATTGGTTAATTGTATAAATTACAGTTCTGAACAAATAGTTAAAAATTGTACAAATGGTTAATTCGATAAAATAGACAACTGGGAAAAAAGTGTACAAATATGGTTAAAAATTGGTTTATATGTACAATTTACGATAAGCCAGTATCAATTATTTTCTATGTTTCAACAAATTTCAGTTAAGAGTTATTTTGTTCAGTATTTCTACAATATGTTCAGAGAAATAGTTCCTATATCTCCTTTATATTTCAAAACACTAGTGAGTGACTGAATACGGATAATTGGATATAGGTATTCAGAATTCCTTTACTAAATGCTATTAATAAAATTTGAATCACCATTAAACAAATTAAATATTTCAATGAACACGGAAAGAAATCTTCCTTTATATTTTATAAGTAATGATCACTTTTTATGTGTTTTGTATGAAAAATTTATTCTTTTCCCGAAAAGAAATAAAAATTTTCACATTTATTAGCAAGCTTTCTAATAATTCCAACACACTGATTTCTCTTCTTATTATAATTATTTTTCCGCATGAAAGTCATAAGTTCGAAGAGTTTTAATTTAATATTTCTATTAATTTCTTATATAAGTATACCTAAAAAACTTAAATTTTCTATAATTTTATTTTTCTTTAACGAAATTGATAGAGAGGAGCAAGCACAATACTAATGTAGCAATCTTGTTCAACAAATTACCAATATATTATATTTTATTTATTATTTATTTTACGTAGATAAATAAATATAGAAAAATGTTAGATGAAAAACAGTAAAATGGAAAAATAAACGAAACTTAAAAAATAATCTTGAAAATCCTCTTCTTATCTAAAATTTTTTTATTATCATATGAGTGCGTCATAATATATTTATTTTTTAGAATATATACTCTTTATATATATGTACAATATTCCTAATAAAAATTCCAATATTGAATGTGAATTGAAATTGATAATGGTAATAATAGCAAATAAAATATAATCAGGAAAAAAAAAACATATTTTTTATAAATTCTCTCTAAAAAGAGTCTAAAGAATTTTGAAATCTATTGTATAATTTTGTTATAATGATATTAAATTAATTTCTTTGATATTTTATTTTTTTTTAATATATACCTATATATTATATTTATGTACGTATAAGGAATTTTGAATTTTCATTAGAATCACACAAAATCGTTCAATATTTTAGATAAAAGAGATAAATATAAGAAAAAAATTCGTCATAAAAATGCGCAAAATGAAATTATTTAAAAAAAAAAAATTAATTCAATGTCATCAATAAACATTTTATACAAAATAATTATTCCATTTTTTTATTTTATTTTTTTCAATAAATATTTTTTTTTTAAATTCATGAATTTATTATATATATGTATAAACAATTTTTCAGATATTGGAAAAATTTCAGCACAAAATCATTTCAGCTCAACATTAAGCAATCATTTTGTAACAAAAAACAATTCCAGAATTATTGCACAAAAAGGAGGTCTTGCTGTTTTACCGTGTTCTGTAAAATTGAACTCCCCAGCGACGGTAAGAAATTCATTATTTTAATTCATACAAAATAATTAAATTTTTAGTTAAAATTTAATTATTCAGTATGTATAAATTTGTAAATATTTTAGACACGTTATTTCTAGCTTTTTAAACAAATTTTCGGTGAACAACACTAAACTAGTTTTGACACAATTTACTTAATACAACACTGTAAAATTTTTGTTTTTTGAATATTCTAAAAATTCATCCCTAATCATGTAAGTTTTGTTTTCAGTATAAAAATGAAATCCTTTTTAAAATTTTACTTTTTATTTATTTTTTTTCTTTAATAAAATTGCTTGTTCAACATTTTAAATTGGAAAATTTATATTATAAATAGATATAATATTATGTAATATCTTAACTTAGGAATTCAATTGTATACCTACATTAGTTTTTTTTTTATATAAAATCAAAGAACAGAAGGTATTAAAATGAAAAAAAATAAAAAAAAAATTATTTTGTCTGGAAAAAAAAAATTACTGTCAGGTTAACTTTTTATTTCATTCTTTTAATTTAAATAGTATATAAAATAATGTCAGGAATTTATTTCATATACAACTTCATTAATATCATTTTTATAGAAAAAAAAACCTAATTAAAAATTTTGTGAATACAACTTTTATTAATTGAAAAGTTTGCTTAACGAACAATATCATCAGCAACATAGTGTTGTATTAAAAACCGCAATTATTTTGCAGTTGCATTTCAAGCATTTCTTCTTTATGTATTACGATTATTGTAAAAGCAATCCAAATATAAAATAATAATTTCAATATTTTGTTTTTATTCATATTTATATTCAGAAAATTTCTTTCTCTATATAATGTGCAAAAAAAAAATTCATAAATATGGTAAGTTTGTAATTAATCACTTACTCAATCTGAGAGAAAATTTTTTTTACAAATTACTGAAGCCGATTTATAAAATATTATAATTTATCTTTCAAAGCTTTCTGTTAAAAAATTCAAACTTTTATAGAATTTTTTTGGTTTAATTTTTTTATTTTTATTATTTTTTTTATAATACTTTATGTTTCCTTAACAACATCTTTTTATTGACAAATAAGCTCTTTCGGCTTTTAAATAAGAAATCTCATTCAATTTCCTTTTTATGTTTCCCTAAAACAATATATGTATATATAATTCCTTGTGGAAAATCAGTGATAAAAATGATAAAAACTTTGTTTTTTTTTCTTGTTTTTTTTTTTTTTTAATTTTCCAGGTATCATGGATACGTAGAAGAGATTTCCAATTACTTACAGTTGGATTGTCAACACACAGTAGTGATGGTAGATTTCTAGTTGAACACACAAGACATATGGGTCATTGGGCATTACGAATTAAGTCAGTTAAAGAAGAAGATAAGGGATTTTACGAATGCCAGTTATCAATTCATCCTACTCAATCAATTTTCATCGAGCTAAAAGTTGTAGGTAGGTTTTAAGATGAAAAAAAATATATATATATATATATTTATTTTTGTTGTCTTTAACTTATAAATTAAATGATTGAAATTTTATTTTTTTTATTTTGAGAGGGAATAGTGGAAAAACATCGAAAATTAATATTATTTGAAATTTTTTTTAAATATTGGTTTAAAAAAAAAAATAAGGAAGTACATAGAAAGATAATAATTGGGATCAGCTTTGTATCTGTCGGAAAAACTACATCGAAATACATTTCATAAAATGTTATCTCTGAAAATTATATAATTAGAATTTTATTTAATTTACGGTCACGGTTCACAGCTCGAAATAGTTGAAAGAGCAAAATAAATTGTTAAAAATGACAATATGTTAATAGTAAAAATTGAAGCTTGATTTTATTTACACATCATATAAAATTAACAATCTATTGTTATCAATGACTTTCATGAATTTATTTATGTTCATAAAAATATATTTTTTTTTTATTTTCAAAAAACTTTTAATTATAAATTGCAACCATAATGCCTTGAACTAACAACAATACAGAAAAATAAACATGAAAAACATAAAAGCATATAAATTTTCATATAAATGAAAGTCTCTTATACAATATTTTTATTTTTTTTTTAAATTGAAATATTCATTGTGAATTTTTGTGAAAAATTGAATTTTTTCCACCAATTTTCAAATAAGCTTGTTATTTTCCTTTTTATAAAATACAATGAAAAATTTGCAAGAAAAAAATTTGTAATTTAAAATTAATGAACCATAACAAACGTTTACCTATCCACATGCAATTTCCTTTAAGGTAATGAGGAAGCACGGCACTATAAATTTACTTTATGCCACACTTTAAAACTGTTTTTAAAGGTCCCTAGACCATGAAATTTATTTTGACATATAAATCCTTAAAGAATGATTAACTTGTAGGAAGAAGGTTATATATTTTTAGTTAAAATTTTGACTTTAACAGAGGCTTAAAGATATAACACGAAAATGGAGTATCGAATTTTCGCTCGACTTTCTAATCTTAGAAGTTGAATAATTTCCGAACAATAAAGACTATAGCTATAAAGACTGACTATAAATTACAGTCAGTTTTGATCAAATAAAAGTTATATTTACAATTACTTTACTAGATACCTCTACATAATATAATGTATACAAAAATTACAGTCCTTAATTTAATTTCTTATACAAGCTTTTTCAACCCTATTTCAAAAATCAATAAACATTATCTTTTAATTTGACATGTCTTGATTTCTCTGTATAACCAATAATTTTTATATTTCATTTAACTAAAAAACTTTTGTTTATGAATGATTTTAAATTAACCTGTTTCAAATTCTAAATTGACTTTTCCAATTTTATCTAAATCAATTTGGTAAATATTATCATGATTTATTCTAAAGTTTCTGTTATTTTTTTTTTTTTTCTTAAATTATATTATGTACAAAACATTTTATTTATTTCTTTTTTTTTTATTATTCACATTTTCATGTTTGGTTGGTAAATGAAAACAGAAGCTGTTGCTGAAATATCTGGAGAACCAGATTTACACATCGATGAAGGATCAACATTACGACTTGAATGTAAACTAAAACGTGCCACAGAAAATCCTACCTTTGTATTTTGGTAAGTATTTTAATACCTATAGAACACCATTTAAAATATAGGGTATTTCAACAAATATTTATTAAAATACTAAAAGGTTAAATACTAAAAGTTCTAATGTTATCCTAAACTCTCAGTCTTAATTTAATATCAAAAGTATTGGGAAGATAAAATTTTTCCAGAATAAGGGTGTTAGACGGCTACAGATTTCATTAGTTCTGAAAAATCAATTTATTAAAGAGCGGCTGCTCCCTTAGCAGCACTTTAAGAATCGACATTAATTAGGTGACATTTTAATTTTAAAACAATTTAGAAATTCCAGATCTACAATTCTTCTTAAGCTCTCACTCGTTTATTTAGTACAAATAGTTTTTACGGATAAAAATTTTAAAATCAAAGTTAATTTTAATATTATTTTAAAGGAGCGAATTCATGGTGGGTAAATTTTTTTTTTTAATTTCAGATTTAGATTTGAGACAGTTTAAGTTTTTTGAAGTTACCTATTTAGAGAAAAGAAAATCAATGATTTCCATATATATTTTCCAACAGATATTACACTTTAAAAGAGAAGCCTCCTTTTTATTTTAAACTTTTTTTTTTATATACATATATTGATATCGTAATTTTATTTTATTTTTTCTCATCACTTAAAATTTCCAATTTAAATAACACAATACTGATTTTTACGACCAATTTTCCTTTCATTTTTCCTCTTTTTTATTGAAAATGTTCTTTAAAATTACATTTTAAGTGTGCTTTTTACAGGTATCACGACAATAAAATGGTAAATTATGATTCACAAGATGGTTTCTATGTAACCTCAACAAGTGTAAATATGTTAAATAATGTTTTAAATAGGAAAACTGGTAATAATAATAATAATAATAATAATAATAATAATAACAATAATGATAGTAGTGATAGTGTTAGTGGCGGCGCTAAAAATAACAATATTAATAGCATTTTACACTCTAATAATGGTGGTAACAATAGTAGTTATTTAGATGGTAATTTAACTAATGTTGTGACTCAATCAAATTATTTGACAACTCCGTCTACAAGTATATTAACCATATTGGAAGTACATTTTCATCATGCTGGTAATTATACATGTGCACCATCTAATGCACGCTCAGCTAGCATAAATGTACATGTACTTAGAGGTAGTGTACATAATTTTTTATTGTTATTTATAACTTTCACATAGCTATACATATAGAGTAAAATATTACTATTAGACTTTATTATACTTAGTTACACATATCTAATATATATTATGTTTTATGTGATTGTTGCGATTTTTAAATTATTCATTTTTAAGGCCACATCGTTATTATACCTTGTATACATAATTTAAATTTAAAAAAAAAAAAAAGGTTTTTGTACACAAATTGGCAGAACAGTTTTCCTTTAATTCTTTTTTTATGTACATACAAATATTTTTCTGAAGCATTAAATTTGAAATAAAAGAAGAAACTCATTGAATTAGAAAATTTAGAAATTTATCGAGTATTATTTCATGAGTAAAAAATTCGTCATATCTTTTCATTGTTTGAAAAAAAAAATCGTAATATTGCTTGAAAATTCCTTTCTTTTTACTGCTTTATTGAAATTTAAGTCCCAAAAATTGGGTACTCGAATTTTTTAGAAAGTTTAACATATTTTATTGAATAATGTCATGATTCAGTACTATCAGTGCTCTGGTATAAATACGACAAATTTTGGACTCTAAACTAAACCAACGACATTTTTAAATATCTCAGTTGCATATAGTAAAGCTTATGTAATTAATAAATTTTATTCCAAACGAGTCCTATAAACTTTATAGTCCAACCCTAAGTATCTGTCAAGTATAGCAATTCTGTGTACTCATCTTACAGAAATTTTCTGCCAAATGAGTCGTAAATATTGAATAGTAAATTTTTTCTACTCTATTTTTAAATTTTTCATTTTATACAAATTTTTTTTTGTTTTAACATAAAATTCATAATAATAATAATAATAATAAAATTATGCATTATTGTTTAAATTTTCATTTTATTCTAATTAGGTGAAAAACCTGCAGCAATGCAACACGCAAACCGTAGTACTATTATTGAAGAAACAATAAAAATATCATCATCAGCAAATTCAATACAATGGCTAAAAATACCAATCCACAAATATTATTTCGGTTGCAAATACTTTATTTGGAATATTCATTTACCAATTAATATAACAATAATCCTATTAGTTATGCTACAACAATTTAGTAATTTAATAAAAACTACTATAACGAAATTATCTTCAACGATAGCTTGTAATTTTTATAAAATCAATAGATGAAAGAAGATTATTGGTTTGTGGTAAGTTGTGCCAGGATAATAATAGAAATTAAAGGGATAAAAAATAATAATCTAAATATAACTAATATTACGAAGAATTTACAGTTAAGAGAATTTTATAATAAAAAAAATTTAAAAAATTTATGATAATTAAAAAATTATAATTTTAAGAATTTAATTTCTTCTTTTTTTTTGTTAACTATGTGCATATAAATAATTCAAGGATTAATGATATTTTACCACAAAAAATTCAAGCTTTAAGGAATAATTTTTTTAATGCAATATTATTTGAAGAGAAGTTAACTTTAACTATATTTTTCGTATTCTATATGTAATGCTTTTATACAAGATTTATTCAGGTTATACGCTTAGTTAATCAAGGCGTCAATGAAAATTTATTTTCTTCAAATTATTGACTATATTCTTCTTTGGGAAATGAATCTCTTTGTAGATTTTCAATTATTGAACTTTAAAATTGGATTTTCCCGATATCAAGTGATACTTGATTGTTCAAAATAATAAGCGCGATTAAACTTCCAAAGGCTCAATGTACTTAATGATGTTACTGTTAAGTTGTAATGCACTACTGATTTACCAGAATTTAACTGCAATTTTTTCTGAGTTCGTTATCAAGGATATTTTTTCAGTTCATTAATTAAATAAGTTTTAGCTTCAGTTAAATTTTAAAAACATATATTTAATTTGAATTCTGTAATAACAACTATTTCATTCCGTCTTTTAAATTGAAAAAAAAAAAACAAAATTAAAAATAAAATAAAATCGGTTCCAAAATAATAATTATTTATTATGCAATGTGAAAATTTTTAAATTGAATTGTAACTTTTTTATAATAATGTGAAAATAATTCATAAATTACATAAAGAATTTATATACCTACCTAAAATGTACTAATCTTAAAAAAAAAAAAAAGAAGCTAAATGTAAGTTATAATCTTTACTGTAATTAAGTTTTGAATAATTGAATTTAATATAAATTGATATATATTATATATTGTGAATAAGACTTAAAGTTATATATATATTGTAGTTATATTTATTTTTTTTTTTTTTTTAATAAATTGAAGTTATATTTAATTTTTCTGATTATGCTATTTTTATTTCGACAATTATTTTAATAAGTTTTTTATCAAATTTTTAGAAATGTGCCCAATGCTTGTGCACAGAGAACATCAAATGACAATAGATTCTAGATAATTTTAGTTCTAAATCCATACATAAGTGGACTATTTTATAATTAGCTTATTTTATTATGTATCTAATCTTATTACTAATTGTATCACAGATAAATAAGTGGTAGGTACTTTCCACTACATTATAGAAGCTCCATGAATTTTTATTATTATAGTAAAACCATGATGAACAACTGAACATTTTATTAACTGATAGCAGATATTACAGATAGTACTGATTTCTTTAAAATGTGAATATTTTGTTAATAAAAGTTTAATCTTTATTGATAAAAAAATTCGATGTAGTTCAGACAATATTTATTTGAAATAGCGTATTGTCGACCGTCATGTTGTAGTAGTGTTTATAGCATCGTGGGTTCGATTCCCATCTCGGATTGGAATTTGTATCAAATTTTCAATTTGTTTACTTGCATTAAGTGTTTGCGTTGTTTGTTTTTTTTTATTTTTATACCTACTGTAAAATAAAAAAAATATTCATTTTATTCAACTACATATCTATAAGTTTTTCAATTTAGTTGGTCAAAAGTAAATCAATTATTTTTTTCCAAAAATATCGTATCTGGAAAATTTATTTTAAAATATTCAATCCTCAAATATTTATAAATTTGTACCTAGCAAAATATTTCATCAATCGAAACCATGATGTGAACCATGATTAGAAATTCAAAATTTGTAAAAAAAAAGCAAAAAACGATATAAACCAATGTTTAACATTATTTTACCTCCTTCCATTTTCTTTTTTCTAATATTTTTTCTCTCTCCTCACAAAAATCAAAAGTTAAAAAAAAAAATACGAATTTTTTGAATATTAATGAAAATTTATTCCATCATAAATTCATATTTATTTTTTACTTGAATATTGACTGTTATTCTAATAATCTTTGTCAAAAAAAAAAAAATAATAATAATAATAATAATAATTTTTTATGCTTTTGGGTAACTACTTCAAAACCTTCTGTCCTTGTACATAACTTCCAATTTTCAAGCTAAATAAATGATTTTCTTATTATAATGTTGATATATTGTATATATTTTTTTTTTTTTCGTAAAAAAGAAGAAGAAGACAAAAAAATAATAATTTTTATAAAGAATTCAGTTAAATTGACTAAAATAATTCTTTATAATAATTTTAACTAAAAACTTAACATGTGTGGAATCAATATATTATATAAACTTCAATATTATTACTTTTTTTAACTATTATAAATTTATAAAATATTCAAAATTTCATTAAATGTTATATTGAATCAATTATCATAATGTTTCAGTTTGAACCGTAGTCTATAAATCTATATAAATTTCGCTCAAACGCTTTTTTATCAAACTGCTTGCAGCAGCTAAAATTATAATTTTATTCTAATAAAAAATTATAACAAATGATTATTGAAATATATTTCAAAACCACCACATCAAATAAAACTATTCCAGCGAACACAAGTGTTTTGAGAATTAAACAAGACTATAATTAGATAATAAAAGTTTTTACCAAAATTAAAAATATTATGTGTTCTACATAAATTTAGTTTTTTTTTTTTATTTTATCAGCATTTGAACTTATATTTTGTAATTTAGTTTTCAAAACGTTTATAAAAATTAAACTCATTATTATTGAAATAATATAATATCATAATCCATTTGCCAATAATACGACTGTCTCTGCGTATACAAGTTTATCATTATAAATTCATCATATCAAAATTATCAATTTCTTCTCTATATATACCTTTTTATTTTATTCAAATAATAAACTCTTATATTTAAGTTCATTTCAAAAAGGATAAAATGAATTATTTTATTAAATTCTTCCTTCTATATACAAAAATAAAATATACGTTTTTTATCCATATAATCGATCAATAAGTCAGAATTACTTGCTTTTTCTTTTTATTGGAGAACGAAAAAAAAAAAATGTCATCATGAAGCCTCAATAAAATTTAAAAAAGAAAATTGCCACATTTTTAATAATATTCCTGTTACTTTAAGTAAAGAAAAGGTTCTATTTCCAATTTATCCTGGCATGACAATAATAATCCTTAATGAAATTTTACCCTCTTGTTATAAATTCGTAAGTAAAATTATAATTTATCATCAGGCACAAAAAAAAAATGTTATATTCGATATAAATAATTTTCGTACTTATTTTAATACCGTGATAACGAAAGTAAAAAAAAAAAAAAAAAATTAATTTTTGAAAATAAGGAAATAAAAAATAGAACAAAAAAAAAATCCAGGATTTCAAATTCATTTGATTTTCTGGCTCTATAATGATGAATATATATATTGTATAAGATATCTTCCCTCTCAATTTATTTTCATTTTAAATTTAAATAAAACCATATTGAGATAATAACACCCTAGGAAATCAAATTAAAGTTTTTTTTATTATTCAGAAATTATGCTCAAAATGAACTTGTTTCATAATTTTTATAATACCAATCTGTATACACTTAAAACATCAATTTAAAAAAGATACTGAAAAGAATATGTTTTGCAGAGAATCTTCAGTTTTTTCCTCGTTTGCAAAATAAAGAATATACTCGTAGTTTTGTGAATCCTTCCTCAACATTGCATTTCATATTTTCTACCAAATCTAATTTTATGATGGGCTTTGTTTGCACAAAAATGACGAGATAAATTTAAATTGTTCAAAAAGTAATCAATTCAAAGTTTAAATTTAAATATAGTGTTAGACATCACTTAAAATAATTGGCCCAAATTGAGTGCATTTTATATTAAGCTTCTAAAGTTTTGGTTTTTAAATAGTTTTGGACACTATAGTTACACTATTTTAAAAAAAATCCAAAGTTTTTAAGGATTTTAAAATTTTGCATACATTTCAATTTTTGTTTTAATTGGTTTCGTGTTTCACTTTGAATTAAAAATACATACTGTTTTAATTTTTTTTGTTGAACACAAAAAAAAAATAAAAATAAGATAAATTCTGTTAACATAAAACGTAAAATTCTAAGTTAAAAAAAAAAAAATTAGCGTATTATGCATTGTTTGGTTTCTACATTTGTATAATACACATCAAAATGTGAATTTTATTCATAACTGGTATAGCAAAAGGAGCATAATCATTTTTATTCAAACTGTGTGCACTGATGTTATATTCATTTTACATTTCAGTTGCGAAGTATAAAATAATTTTATATTATGTCGTAAATATAATATTCGAGAAAAATATAATGAAATAAATGAAAGTGATCGTTTCAAATGAGAGTGCTCTCATTTGCAAATGAAACTTTCGAAAGTAATTGTTTGAAAGTAATCAATGATCGAAAGTGTGATAAATAGAAGCCTTACTTGCCATTTACTGGATGTTTTCGAAATTAGTTTCTACAGATATGCACATATACAATACTTATTACCATTATTATTGGAACACATCACATCAAAATTTTAGTTTGTTTTCAGATTTCAGATTCCAGAAAAACAGTTGATATAAGAATAATTCGCAGACAAGTAAATTTTCAAATATATTATACATGAATCCTGTGAAAAAATCCAATAGTTTTAAATTCCTATAAAAAACACTCACCGCAACTAAAAAAAAACTTCCACTTCGAAAAACAGTAGTTGCATCTTTGGGATCAGAGTTTTTTACTTTTAAGTGTCATTAAGAATAAAGTAGAATTGGAACTGTAAGTCCATAAGTATATGAATATCAAAGAAACAAAAAATTAAATGACAAAAAAAGATAAAAATTTCAAATTTATAATACAATCTTTTGTATGCGATTACACCGATTTCTTTCTATACATAAATTTTGTAACTTTTTTAACATAAAGTTATCTAGGAATCATTTCAGTGTGTGTTATGTTAACATTTTGTTACAGAGCTTTGTTTCTTGTTCAAATTTAAGTTTTCAGTTAATTTTATGTTATAAGGATAGAAAATAAAAATTATGATATTTAAGTTTAAAAATAAAAATAAATAAAAAATTGTACTAAAAAGGAGAAAATAAAACTCAGTATAATTTGGGAATACAAGAACAACATACTTACTTTAATTTGAGATTATTAAATCCAATTAATCAGTCATAATATTTTTTGTATTTTCTGTTGTTATAATTTGCTGTGCATATAGAAATATAGTGAATGTGAACTTGCAATTAACTTTTGACTCACTTATTCCGAAAAGATTATTCTGAAATTTTGTACAATTTTACTGAAAATTTAAAATTCCATTAATTTTATTTCGTCGATAATGTATTTTTGAAAAAAAAAAATAGTTACCGACGGGCTAGGATTATCACCAGAAATAAGGACCTGTGAAAAATTTTAGCAAAATCGGTTCGCGGGAAGTGGGTTGCAAGATTTTACCACAAACTAACAAACGGACAGAATTTGTGTTTTAAATAAAATCGTCTAAAAAAGATAAAGCAATAAAATTCAAAATGTACATTACATAAAACAATCAAAAAAATTTATATTATGCTTCCAATTTTTTGAATTAAAAAGAACTTTTTGTGAGAATTTTAATAGCTTTCACGAAAAGTAAGTTTCATATGTTTACAATCAAAATGCGTTGCTTTCATATAATACTATCATAAGGTTTGAACAAATCTAATTAAATTATTTATATTTTCAATATTCTGAAAATTCTTACAGGCATAATTTTAGTGGTACATTTCTACAACTTTGTATATAACATATCAGATTAATACGATTTTTTGGTTGGTACTTTTTTTTTTGTTAGATTTGAAAAGACAGCTAACAATTTTTGTTATTTTCTCAGTAAAAATCAAAAAATTTACTGATAAAAACGTCAAATTCAGAATGAAAATAATTTTTAATTGAAGTTCAGCTAATGGGTTTATTAACATCAGAAACAAAAATAATAATTTATGTATAAAATATTCTATTTTCATTACTTTAATATTAAATAAAATTTAAAGAACGCAATAAGTTTTATTTAAAGTCTTCTTAATAACGAAAGTAACATGGTCTAAAAACTATAAAAATAAGTAGTAAAGATACACAATTTTTATAATATTAAATTATATATTTTCTTGGTTTTTTTTTTTTTTCAAATCTTGAAGACAAAGTAACAATATAAATAAAAAAATTTTGAAATTAAGTTTAAGAAAGTTCTACATAAATTATTATTATTTTCAAGAGGTCTTATGGCTTCTAATTAATAATATTTTTTCATTCGCTTATAAAACTTTCTGAGTTTTTGTAATAAATTTTATTACAAGGCACCATTTTTAATGGCACATAGTATATTTTCAGTTTTCTATAAACATAGAAATTTTTATTTTTAAAATTGGCCTTGATTTTGTGTTGATTGTAGGTGTAGGGTTAATACAATCTCGACTGAAGTGATTTTTTGATATGTTAAAGAGTATGGCATTTTTCACGGCCGTTCGTTTTCTGTAAAATAAAACATTTAAAGTAATTGTTTACTTAAATTGATTATATTGGATTCCTATTGAATCTAAACCGTTGGTATAAAGCAGAGGTGTCAATAACGTCGATCGCGATCTACCGGTCGATCGTATAATGATTTTAGGTCGATCGCCAATAAATATTCATGTTTCAGATATTTATTTCCTTTCAAATTGCCATTTTCAATTTCAAGAATCAAAAAAATTTATCTAATTTTCAAAACATGTTGACGCAATTACAAAGTTTTGCTTCTACTAATTATGATGAAAATAAATATATTAAAGAAATTAGGAAAGATTATTGAAGAATTTGGTAACCGTTTCGAAGATTTTAAAAACTTGGTAATGTAGTCTCTTATTTATGAGTTTTCCATTTGATAGCAAAATTAAAGCAGAAACAATTGCAGAAAACCTTTCAATTATTTTGATGTGGATAAAATTGCACTTGAAGCAGAAATTATCACTTTACAAAATTTATATATATATGAGAGCAAGATCTTCCGAAGATAAATTCTGGAAATATTTAGCAGGAGATAAATATCCGAATCTACAAAATTTGCTGAAAATTTATACTCCTGTTTTGGTTTAACATATTTGTGAGAATCAGCATTTTCACAAATGAAAAAAGTAAAGTCTAAATACCGAACTAATTTAACAGACGAACACTTAGAATTTGGATCCCAAAATATTGCCTTTTCCTATTACTCATACTTTTAGAAAAAGTAGATCGCAAGGATTTTTACTGCGCGAAGTAGATCGTATAGAAAAATCAGTTGACACCCCTGGTATAAAGCGATTAAAAATTGTGAATTGAAAAATAGTTTTCCAAAATTATTCTTTTTTTTTATTTGTTTAAAAAAAATATTTTAAATCAAAGTTTTTGCTATGCATATTTTTACATCATGTACAATTTTTTATCCTTCTTAAATTTATAATATATTTATTCTATTATATTCTATTAAACTTTATACAATATAATTTCATAAAATTTAAACAATGAATTGAATTTTTTTTTGTTCTTAAAAATTCTCTTTTCCTATTAAAACACTCTGTACAAAAAAAAATTAACGAACTGTCATTATTATTCTGCAAATGGGTTTAAAGTTTTGGGATCAAATTCTATAATAATTTAACCTAAAAAAGTAAAAATAGCTTGAAACTATTTTTTTTAACCATATATACTTTTTTTTATAAATAATATTTCCTTCAAAAATTGCTTGTGTGAAACTTTACAAAAATTATATACTATAGAATATTTTTAAAACTTCTAGTGGTTTCAACATTCTTAAAATTTCCCAATTTTCGAATATACAAAAAAAAAAAAAAAAGACATATAAAAACATTTATAAAGATTCATGATATCAAATTGGCTTTTGGGTTAAATAAATGAAATCTTTTATTCAAATTGGGTTGGAAAAGAAAAATCTGTGGACGGGAAAATTCATTAAAAAATATTTAAAATTTTTTTGAGATTTTTTTTGAACCAAGTTTTTGGGCAGATAGTTATTCTATATGAGCAAGAAAATATTTAATATTACCTATTTATTTTTAAATTACATAACATTTATGTACATTGTATCCAGGGCCGGTCCAGCTATATGTGCATGATGTGCACTTGCACAGGGCGCCTAACGAATAGGGCGACAATCGATTTGTAGTCAAGAACATGCAAATGCATTCGAAATTGTCTACTGTGCTACTGAACACAAAAAAACTCTACCCAGAAAAAAATCAACACAGTATACAATTTTTTTGTATACCATGAGCGCCTATAATGTGCAAATAAAAATTCAGCATAGAATAAAATCAACATAGCATATAATGTAAATACACTAGGTAGAAAAAGTCTGCGTACGGGGTCGTTTTATTATTTTTTGTTCAACATGTTCCCAGTTTTTGATGTCATTTAAAAGGACTCTATGAAAAAAGTTTTTTTTGTGAAAAAAAAAATTTTTTCTCTAAATTTAAATTTTGAGAAATATTAATTTTTGGAAAAGTCTGCGTACAGCCGGTTTTAATGCCGCGTCTCAGAAATTAACTAGCAATGTTATTTGAAAGGCAATTGAATGTAGATAATTTTGCGCCATATAATTTTATTCCTACGATAAGGAAAAGTGTCAAAAATTGTTTTTTAAAGTCATAGAAATAGATTAGAACCGCTGAAAAATAGGTTAGAACGGCTTGTTTTATGACTTTCAAAGGCTGTACGCAGACTTTTCCAAAAATTGATATTTCTCGAAATTTAAATTTAAAAAAAAAAAAAAAAATTTCACAAAAAAACTTTTTTTCACAAATAAACTTTTTTTATAGAGTCCTTTTAAATGACATCAAAAACTGGGAACATGTCGAACAAAAAATAAGAAAACGAGCCCGTACGCAGACTTTTTCTACCTAGTGTATATATATTTATTTGGGGACTAGCACTAGACGTACTGGGGAGACCTCGTTAAAAAAAGTTCGTTAGTATAGTCTACCTCAATGGTGACGTGGAAATGACTTATACTATGCTGCTTGTGGGCGTAATTTCAAAATCAGCACAGGGCGCCGAATCAGCTTGAACCGGGCCTGATTGTATCTACATAAAATAAATAAGGAAAATTATCTTAAATTTTCGTATAAATTATTTTTTGAATAATAAATGTGAAAACAAGAACCATATGTTCTCTTGTTTCGTTGAATTTTTAAGAATTATAATAATTTTTAATCACTTCACTTTTACTCATATTTTACTTCCAGTGACTTGCAAGAATTATACACTATGTCATTTTAATCTTAATTTATGATTTTAACAGCTCAGGCCTTTTGTTTATCAACCATACTGAATGTAAAATTTTATATTCTTTTCAGAATTGTCTTCTCATATTCGTCAGGATAATTATTTGCTGTGCAACTAAGATACTAGAACTAGACTAATATTACTTTTGAATAAATTGACAAAAATGAATATTTCTCGTTTCAAAAAAGTACAACAAAAAAAATTTATGAAAATTGGATCCTTTTTTCATAATATGATTGTTAAGATAAGTAATAGTATTTTTCCTAGTTTTTTGTGCGCTTTTTTATCCATATTTGATTGAGTTATCAAACATATAAATAGCATTTTATGGAATTGATAGAAATCTATGAGCATTTTGTTCATAAATGGGTTTCTGTTATGTTTTAATTCAGTAAAGAAATAATATAGTAAAGAAATAATATAGTTATAAAAACAATAAAAATTTGTCAAAATTAAAAATAGTACAAGTGTTTACGGATTGTGATAATGTGACCTTACAACTAACCTTTAAATTTAAGTGCACATAGTAAAAGAGGAAGTAAAGTAAATAGAATTTAATTGAATATTTTATTAAGAATAAAATCTAATTAACGAAATTCTCATCATTATAAGCTGGGATGTCACCATAAAAAATTATAAATATACATTTAGAATGCGAACCCTAATTATTAAATTATACTTATTTCAATTAAATTTTTCATCATACTTTTATTTATTTTTTTTTTAATCTTTATAAATTTTCAAACATGAAAATTTTTTATTTTGGTTTGGTGTGATAAATGCAATTAAAAATAATTAATTATTATCATTTTCATACCAAAAAAAAAAAAAAAAAAACATGACATTAATTTTACTACATGGTAAACAATTCATTTTTATGGCAATAATTTTTTATAATTTAACTTTTTTTCTTTTTTTTTTTTGTAACATCACAGAAAAGTATTAAAACAGTTACCTACTATGTACAACTTCATAAAACTCAAATTATTCACAATACTTTAATGGTTTTATGCGTTCGTTTTTTCGCCACAAATTGTGCCGTACCCAAAACAAACACAACAACAACAAAAAAAAATAAACATAACAATTTTTTTTTTTTATTTTCATCTTTCCCATGAAACAGCACTAAAAATGAAATAAATTAAGAAAAAAAAAAATATGATTAATATTCTTAAATAAAAAAATTTTTTCTTTTTTTTTTTAATTTAATTTAATTTATATTTTACTACTTCTTATTTTTTGCCAGAAGAAAAAAAAAATAAACAAAAACAAAATGAAAACAATAAATCTTGACAGAAGAAAATTTTATCTTTTTTAAGTTTCACATGAATTTAAATTTTTAATTATTTTATGTTTTTTTAAATGACTTATGCACGATTCTCTAAAGTTAGTTGTAATAAGAAACAATTTTTATATAAATAATTCTTGGTGCTGTTAAGGAAAAATTAAAAAAAAAAACCATGAAAAATAATATTTATTTGAATAATAGATTTAAGGTTTTTAATTTTTTTTTATATTTTTATAATAAAAATTCATTGCGAATTTTTTTATTTTACAATAATTCAATATATAATCGGATTAGTTTCGTTATATAGTTTTTGAGACAACGATATTAATATAAAAGTTGCTTGAATTGTTAACTTTCAGTGTGTGAATTGACTGAAACAATAATTTACTATGCTTTCTGATATTTGACAAGAAGTTTATTTGGTACGCAACTATAAATTTTGTTTTCAGACAGAAAAGTTATAAAATATCTGGCCTTCATCATCTTGGATCATGTTCATAAAGAGAATATTTTTCCTGGTCCTGCATTCACTTCGAAATAAAACAAGTTCAAAAACACACAATGAATATAATTTATTCTTATAAAATTAAATAATGAAGGATTCTGCCCTTATCCTGATCTGAGAAAATCAACTATCAGTTATTAAATCTAATTTTTCAAGCTACAATCTTAATACTCAAATTCATATTTACATACACAACACGAAAAAAAATAAAATTAATAAAAAATAATATAAAAAAATTTCATTTATAAATCTACCCAACATCGTAAATAAATTTTTCTGTTATTTATGTTTTATGATCCAATATTGCAAGCCACAAGATGCCTTTTACCATGCTGAGAAGTCAGAAGAAAAAAAAAAATTCTCATAAAGTAAAACTTGACCAACATACATTTTTCCGCATGTATACATAACTTTACTACGTATTTTAATTTCTGACAACAACAAAATAAAAACCCAAGTCAAAAGATATTTATCGAATTTAAAAATATCTTTTTAATCCAATTTAATTTAAAAATAAAAAATAATAATAATAATAATAATAATGAAAGAAGAAAAATCTTCATTTTATGCATCATTGCTGCAATTTCTTCTTATGTAAATATTTACATACTTTAATTCCTTTTATTTGTTTCCCTAAAGCTTTTATTTTTTTTTTTTATTTTTTTGTTGTTAATTGGAAAAAGAAAATACATATGTACATAAGTGCATAGAAAAAAATAAATAAACTTTACAATTTTTATTTATTTTTCCAGATAATGTAAGTTAAAAATGTATACACAAACACATAATACCTAATAATATGTATATTTAATTTTTTTTTCTATTTTCATTCAAACCAATTACTTTTGATCTCGAAATGAAAAATTTTTTTAATGAATTTTACAAATAAATAAAAAAAAGGATGAAAATCAAAAAAAATTATTTTTTGCTTTGAATTTTTTAACATTTTCCAAATGAAATAATACTGACAAAATTAAATTACACAAAAAAAAATGTTGTTCAATAAATTTTTATTTGAAAACTATTAGGAAACACATAATACACAGTGTGCTATACATACACGTTAGTTAATTTGAAAGTGAAGAAATTTAATAATAAATTCTCATATCACCTATTGCCAATTTCTATTTCGACCAATAAAATTTAAATTTATACACACTAGGGAATGCATTTTTTTTTTTTAAATTTAATTCCGGATTTTCGGAATTGTCTTGAAATGAAATTCGAAACTCCAGTTTATTCCGGAATTTCATAGAAGAATTAAAATATTTATTTTTATTTTATTTTATTTATTTCAAATATTTCATACAATCAGGCTATTGCCCATATAAGATTGCTAAGTAAAAAATTTTGTTTCATATTGGCTTAAAACTAATTTCAAATGAACATATCTTAAAACATTTCAAGAAAAAAAAAAAAGAAAAATAATAATAATAATATATACATAAAATACATAACTTTACCTTACTTTACTTTACATTATTGTAATTTACCTTAATATAATAAAAATAAAAAATTAAAAAAACTAACTAGCTAAGAAAAACGGCGATGGCAATATATTATACGGCATCAAGCGGAAAAGACGAGACGATGTGGAACTACCTGGGAAACAGCAGCTAAAACAGAAAAATATTAAGCAAAAAAGATTAAAATAATCGAATTATCGAGTGACAACACTAGTCCTTTAGTAAATCATATATAAATATTCTAAATCTATTTAAACTGACATTAAATCTTCTATGTGTAATGGGAATAAAATTATTCCACAAACTAGCAATTCTATTATGAACTGATTTTACTCCGACATCTGATCTGACTCTTGAAAAAATAATTTGACTAGTTCTTGATGATGTAAAATAAAATACAAAAAAAATTAAATTAAATTATTCTTTAATATAAATATTAGTGTATTTAGTTCAAAACATTAAAATTATAACAAATTAAATTATGAAATATTTTTTATTATTCTTTATTCTTTTAAACTGAATGGAAAAATAAAATTTTGAAACACAAAGTATCCAATCATTGAGTTTTGATCAAATTTTTATTGAAAATGTTCCTGCAGCGGAGAAAGCGCGCTCTGGTTCTACGATAGTTGCAGCAATTGTTAATAAATTTTATAGTAGAGATTTTCCAATAGTGTTTCTCGGGGTTTCCTTGATCCCAAAATTTAATTTCACTTCGAATTTCAAATAAACCACTGAACTCGGAATTACAACTTATTTTGTTAATGATGATAAATATGAAAAAAAGTTTTATGTATTTGCAGACTTGCGATAGCTATACTTAGATTTGAATTTTTGTGAATTTAGATATTATGCTTTATGCTTGAATAATAAAAAAAAACACACGAAGCAGTCTTAGAACTGCCGACAGAAGTTTATACTTAAAGATTTAAACTATGCAATAATAACAGTGGCTACAAATGAAGGGCTGCTCAGTACAAAATGTAAATTAAAACAAAAATATTTTAATTTACATTTTGTACTGAGCAGCCCATCATTTGTAGCCACTGTTATTATTTCATAGTTTAATAAATCTTTTAATTATAAACTTCTGTCGGCAGTTCTATGACTGCTTCGTGTGTGTTTTTTTGTACATTTTGCGTCGGCACAACCTAACCGTACCTCCCTGCCCAAAAATTTTTCGGCTGGTAATCTTAATTTCACCGGAGCTACCTATTTTGAAAAAAAAAATTTTCGTTTATTTTGCTCCGGCACGACCTAACCGTAGCTCCCCACCCAAAATTTTTTTCAAGTAATATTATTTTCACCGGAGCTACCTATTTTGAAAAAAAAAAAGGTTCGTATATTTTGCTCCGGCACGACCTAACCGTAGCTCCCCACCCAAAAATTTTTTTCAGGTAATATTAATTTCACCGAAGCTACCTATTTCGGAAAAAAAAATGTTTGTGTATTTTGCGCCGGCACGACCTAACCGTAGCTCCCTACCAAAAATTTTTTTGCAGGTAATATTAATTTCACCGCAGCTACTGTTTTGAAAAAAAAAATTTTTTTCTATATTTTGCTCCGGCACGACCTAACCGTAGCTCCTTGCCTAAAAATTTTTCGGCAGGTAATCTTAATTTCACCGGAGCTACCTATTTAAAAAAAAAATCTTTCGGCAGGTAATATTAATTTCACCGGAGCTACCACCTGTTTTGAAAAAAAAAAAAAATTGTTTGTATATTTTGTTTCCGGCACGACCTAACCGTAGCTCCCTGCCCAAAAATTTTTCGGCAGGTAATCTTTATTTTAACGGAGCTACCTATTTTGGAAAAAAAAATTTAGTTTTAAATAATTTGTAAACGAAAGATTTTTAAAATTAATTTGAATTTAAATTTTTCGCGTCAAATTATTTTGTTTTTTTAAATGACAAATGATTATTGAGTAGACCACTAATTTTTTTGAGTATTGAAACGTCAAAAACCATGTCACTTTGAATTCGATTTCGAATGTCGAATGAGTAGAATGAAAATGAATTTTTACCCCCTACAGAATTACTCAATTATATCATACAACGCGCCTAAAGAAGTATAAACTTCAAAAATAAAAAATTGGTCAACATTCCCCCCAGTAAAAGTTTTTTCAAATTCGAAAAATTCGGAATTCAGCATTTTGAATTCCGGATTTTTGAACTTCAAAAACAGGCGGAATTCCGGAATCCGAAAATCCGGTTTTGCATTCCCTAATACATACCAAATTAATTCGCATATTATAGTCAGTGCGATTCATAGACCAATACCATAATAGGTGAATTTTCTCATACTCACAAAACTCAAATTTAATCTACTTCAAAATAATATTCTCAATTCCTTTCGAAGAATCAAAAATAAAAAAGTTAAACTTAAAAAGTTGAAAACGAAGAAAATAACATATTATTATTTTCGCATTAAATGATACGAAAAACTTGCTCTAACAAAAAAAAAATCGATCAGTTTACATGATTATTTTTCTTCTAAACTTCACAAACTATTGAAATTATTAAAAAAAAAGAAAAAAGTTTAAGAAGTTTAAGAACAAAAAAAGAATATACTATAACTATTCAGATATTTTAGAACCCTTCAATAAAAGTAAAAACCACTGAAAATACTTTTTTTTCTTTTAAATTTTATTAACAAAAAAAGGGAAATTTGATTTTGTTTTCTTTTTTTTTACATAAAAGTCTATAGTATTATAGGTATATTTATTTATTATTTTAGCCATATGCTATACTACAATTTTTTATGTTATTTGTTATGTTTGAAGAATTATCATCTGTTTAAACATGAAAAATGTTTTATGGAAATCGCTATATAAATTGGTATTGATTGATAGAATCAATTTATAAAAATTTGTAAAATAAGTACAGATTACACGTTACCCTTTTATTATAATATACAATGGTTTACTTATTTAAATTCTCTAATTCAAATTTTCCGCATTATTTAAAAACGAAGCTACATTTTTGTCTTTGATTTCAATTTTATGCATCATATGTTCAAAATTCTATAGTAGCATGTTTAGGTGAGTAGTAGTAATAATAACACTGATATACCATTAAGTTATATGATGTCAAATTGAAAAAAATATTTAGAAGCTAAACGAGTTTTATAAAATAAGAAGAAATCCTAATAAAAACTCTATCCAAAATAACATTCCAAAAACAATTGAAATAATAATTTTTTTTTCTTCCCTATATGATGGCAAAGAAATTAAGTCAATAATAATAATGACCTCTTTGCGAAATAAGTTCAAATTTCGGGATATATTTTCCAATATTAAAGTCATTTTTGAAAGCACAAAACCCCTCTGGAACTATGATTTTTAATTAAATTCGTTTGGTTTGAATAGAAACTCATAACACACGAAAATTACTTCAAAAAACCTTTAAAAATTGTACATACCCAAATTTTAATATGATATTAATATAGCCTGAATTCTAAATTTTTTATTCCGTAAAATATACAAATTGGTTCAACAAAGTGATGCTTTTTACTTTAATTTTTTTTAACATCCTTTTGTAAGTATTTTTGCAGCATAAAAAAAACATTTCCCCCTGATGCATTAAAAAAAAAACCAAGTGTAAAATTTCAAGAAATCCTTTCTAATTTATTCACTAAATTCTTAAGGGAAAATATATCTTCTTTTATAATTTCAACAAGAAAAATATATACATTTTTTTGTTATTTTTAGCCCTCTTCTATGCTTTAAAAAAAATAAAATAAAAGTAATGATGAACAATTCCATTTAATATTAAAATTTGTACGCCTCAATCTTTGTATAATTTCAAACATAGAATTTTTTTTTGAAGTATATAGTTTTGTATATTTTTTTACACCCTGCATAATTAAAATCAGCTAGTTAGATAACTGGCATTTTTTTTTTATCTTTCAGTTTTTATGATATAGGAAGAAGTCTCATGAGAATTATGGCAAGAATATCAGTTTTTAATTGAGATGAAGTGAAAGATTATTAAAGTTTATAACATTATATTTCTTGACTTTAAAGATGGAAATTCAATCTCTACGTTATATGAAGCGAATGTGAAAACAAAAAATTTCAAAGATTCGAATTCAAAGTTTTTATATCGTTAGCTCGTAATAGTTTCGAAGAATTTACACTAGTGTAAAAAAAGTATGTTTATATAATTTTTTTCTGTAATGTTGAAGATTTAAATCTTGAATTTCTTATTAACAAAATTGTCTTATGTTAAAAAAAAATAAAAAAAAATTTTATTAATGAAAAGGGCTGAAATTTTTCATTTGAGGAAAATTACTATAAAAGATCATAATAAAATGCCTAGTAAGGAAAAAAAAATTGTCAAAACATTTTTTTTTGATGCTTTTTAATATACAAACAAAGATTAAAAAAAATTAGTTTGTTGAAAATAAAAACATAAAATTTACATCAAGCATAATGCTCACATTAATAATGTTACCACAAAAATTTTGCACTTTGGCTAATTTTAATGAGGGTGACAAAAATGTACAATTTTTATTGTTTGTTATTTTCTATTTTATTATTTTCATCCCCTTTTTAAATATGTACCTCCATTCAAAATTATTTTGTTACATTTACATGTAACCAGTTAATTAAGTTCGTATTTAGTAAGAACATATTTAAACCATCTTATGTATTTTCTAAATAGGCTCGTAAACCGTATTGTTTTTTAAAACTTTCTTAAGGTACGTTTTTGATATTTTTTTTAGCAAAATGAGTGCTAAAATATTGCTAAAATCATATTAATATAGTTACATGAAAAATTTAAAGCTTCCCTTGCTAATCTGGCTTAAGTCATCCACTACTTCGTTTTTACTTATATATATATATATATATATATATATATATATATATATATATATATATATATACATATATAGTGAAAGACATAAAGAAATTATAGTTGCGGCAGTTTTATTCCTTTTCAGTGTGCTATTGCGAAATTACGACCTTAGAAAATTATAAAAAAAATTTGAAATTCTGAATTTTAAATTCCTAGTGTCAATTTGGCAGTAATGACTTTTCAAATACATGCTCTAGGACGTGTATTTGAAATTCACAACAACAAAATTTGAAATTCAGTATTCAGTAAAAGAACACGCTCTTGTTAAACTATTTTTTTGGTTGTTGTAAAATGTCATTATTAAGATAAACTTTAGTATGAAAATTAGTAAAGTCAACGGTTAGTTTAGTTTATTTTATGTTATCTAAACTCTATTCAGTAAATTTTCTTTAATTTATGTACACTTTATCTAGAAATGTTATTTTTATATCCCTTTTAAACTTCACTTCACTTCCCAAAAGATAATTTTTTTAAATCTGCAAATAGATATATGTGGATACATATGTTGTTGGTATATAAAACCAATACTATTCACTTTCATTATGTTCTTTCGAGTTCATGAAAAAAAAAACCACTAATATTAGAAAAAGAAAATTGTGCATAAAATGCTTTTAAATTTCGTTGAGATAGATTTACTTAAAGTAAATTTCTATTATTCAAAAATCGGGGAAACATAGCCGACACTATTAGGCGGCCTGCATTCATCATTTTGTCTTATTGTCAATATAATTCCAAAAGTTATCTGGGTCTTCCAAAAGTTATCTATGTATGTTAAATGTATGTAAAATATTCAAATATTGTAATTACCAAATAAGAACATAAGAGAGAGAAAAGAATTTGTTAGAAGATAAACAATCAAAATTAAAAATTAATTAAATATTCTCATTCAAGGCTAAACTATTAAACTTAATTTTCTTACAATTTACTAGAATTTCAAAAATAAAATCAAAGTTCCTCACTACTTTTTTGATCAACAAAATTATCGAAAAACATGATCGAAATATTATATCTCTTGCACAAATTACAACTCTTATAATGGATTATAAAAAAGTAACCAAAAAAAAAGTATATACTGCTATACGGTTACAAATATACTAAGCATCTAGAAAATAATGTTTATGTATATTATATAAATGTATATTCAGAGTATAAAATTGAACATATTTTATAGTTATACATGTAATAATAAAAAAGTAACAAAAGGGTGGAATATTTTATTCAAAGAGTCTCTGACACTCGGTTTTTGCTTTTAAAAGATATATGAAGATAAATGAATAACCCAAATTATTAAGTGGAATGAGATTATTGGCGTTTTATGCCTTGAAATTTTATTCTTTATAAATATAATAATTTTCTACAGAAAATAAAAAAAAAATTACACGGTTAGTTATTTTCAAAGAAAAATCAAAAAACTTCGGTACTAATATAAATATCCAACTAACTTTTTTATTGTTTAATGAATTATTAAAATATTATTGAATATAAAAAATTAAAAAAAGGAAATATGTATAGAATTTGGAAATATGTATAGGTCGATCTTTAAATAGAATTCCTGAAAATGCTTTGCTTCTAATAACGCCGCTGTTTGGTTACTGTCGTTTAATTCTACACTAAAACCTGTCATTAGACACAGTTTAAATTTGAAACAAATAAAATTTAATTTAATCAAAATAAATAAACTTACTAAATAATTCGCTTGAAACAAATACGATACCGTTTACAACTTAATATTTATTATAGTGTTTCTTTTAATTATTTATAGATCATATCAATTTCTTTTAAAACTACGTAAGAATATGTCTCTCAAAACTTCAATTTAAATCTAAACATAACAAAAGACAAAAAATAGGTTATATCTGCCATAATGAATAATTTTTATGTTTAAATTAATTTAATAATTCATGGCTATATAAGTGCGATAAAATAATATTATTTGTATTGGTATTATTATATACTTTATATAATTGAAGCATTATGCGATTCAATAAATTAATTAACACATGAAGCATATGTATAATACATAATTTTCAATGACTAATTAATTAATGCGTCAACATAGCCAAAGAATAAATTAAGTTAGGGAATCGGGCAAAAAAAAAAAGCACACCTATGTACATGTTTTTCATTTCCCATTATCCGTAAACTGATGTTTAATTAGTGTTTATCATTTCAAAATATTTATGGACAATCATTACTCTTTATTGATTATTTTATTTATTTTTGTTTGAGTTTTCATAATAATTCTGAGCAAACAAACAATTTATTATATATAAATATAAATTTGATTTTAAGTTGCACGAAATGAACAAATTTATTTAGATTCAAACAAAATATTTCCCATTTATAAATAAAATTAATGTTTTTACTATTATTTAATGATAATAATTTATGAGAATTAATAGAAAATTAATAATATAAAGAATGCTCAGAACATGAATTTAGAATCCATTATTATCCTTTTTTCGTTGTTTATTTTTTACAGAAAAGAAATAATCTTCAAAACTTTTAAACTTATCTTTGAACAATAGTATCTATTTTACAATAATGTTAAAAAATAATTGAGGATGTAAGATCTAACCCTGAATTTTGCTTTAACTTTCCATTACCGAATATAGAAACTTACTCGAAAACTTTCATGAAATTTAAATATTTTTATTTTTTTTAGAACTCACATCATAAATTGATATCAAAAATTTTCAGTTGACTCAGATTAATATAAAATTTTATATAGCTAAAATAAAGAATATACGTATACTAAAATCGACATTAAAGAAGAAAGATATATGTAGGTTATATATCAGAGTATCTATTTACTACAGCCTCATTAATAAAACATTATGTGTAGTATAGGTAATCTCATAAATTTTAATGTATAACTATTTAAGATAACATGTGAAAAGCATTATGTTTAAATTTATACATAATATTAGTAATTTATAAATCTATCTAGTATAAGTAATTTATACAATCTACAATCAAGAATTTTCAAATTAACATAATATTTTTAAAATCAAAATGGAATTGAATTTTAAAATTTTAAGTTGTGTTTTTTTTTAAACCAAATGTGTATTTTTAAAAATAATTTATCTTAATTTTAAATTTTTAATATTATATATTCAAAACGTGTTCCTCCTTGTACTATAATTTGATAATCATGTTGATAAATAAAGTTCTGAAATTATTATTAAGGATACTATAGTATGAGAAATCAATAAAATTATTTCAGTATCAAAATATAAGGCTACCACTCAAAAGTTTCGGTTGAAAATTATTACCAATAATTATAATTTTACTAAAACTAAAAGTTTTTGTTTTTAATTTATAAAAAAGAATTTTATTTATTTATATAATAAAAAAAATCATAACAAATAATTATAACCAAACCAGTTCCATCTGTTTTTTTTTTATTAAAGAAAATAATTTCAGTCCTTCCGTGTTACAAACTTGAAGGGCATTTTGGTTCTTCCACCATACGTCAGCCGTTCTTTTATTGAACGAAAAATTGCTTAAAAGTACTAACTTTAATTGTTAGTGTGGTATTCCCGGCTGTTATAAATAAATCAAAGAAATTGTGAAGTAAACGACTCGTATAATTTTTAGTTTATAGTTATATCTTTTTTCATTACTTGAATTAGTTCTTGTTCTAATAACTTTATAATTTTTAACAGCTTTCAATTACATAATTAAGTTATGGAATTTACACATTTGTTTTGTTTGAAAAATTTGTACATAAAAATTAAATCAAGTTTTTAAAATTTAATGTTTCAGAATTGAAAATTTTAAATTTTCATGATGATAATATATTTTAGCTTAGGTTTGTCATTAAAAAAAAAACAATAGTACCTAAGTTAAGTAACTTACAAAAAAAAAACAAAAAACAAAAGCGCGCTGGTAAGATAAAAACTGAGTGCCGACTTCTAATGTTCTATTACTATTTCTATTACAATATAATTTCTATTTAAACTTGAATTGAAAACTAATTAAGATTTCCTTTCATTTTGAAGATCCAATCTTAGTTCATAATAACCCCAAGGCTTTTATCTGTCCACATTGCTTTTAAAAAGAGGGTATATTTTTTGCTCAAAGAAACAACAAAAATGTAACATGATTTTTAACTCTTCAAAATTATAATTTTTTTCTTTTTATATATAAAATAATTTGTAACCTTAAATAAAAAAAAATAATATTCAAAAATTATCCTATTTACAATTTATTTCGTATTTATGTATAAAAAAATAAAATAAAAATAAAATAAATAGAAAAAAAAAACTTATAAACAACTAATTTAAAGACAAAAACTTACTCAAATAGAAAATTATTAGTTCCCTTTTTTTTTTTTTCTATTTTTAATCAACCTTTTAATAAAGCATAAATAAATTAAGAAAACTTTTATAAAAGAAAATTTAATGAAAATCCTTTCATCATGTTTATTTTAATTTCCTTATTTAAATAAATTAATTTTTTATTCAAAAGAAAAATAATAATAAAATTAACATAATTTTGAAATAAAATTTTATGATTGTTTTCTTGGTAAATCATTAAATAAAATTTTTGGCAATAAAAAATATTTTTCTTTCCATGTGAAAAACTTGCCGAAAAAAAAAAAAAAAAATTAAAAAAAAAAAAAGAAAAAGGAAAATAAAGGATAAGGTTCAAAAATATTTTCTTTTCTTCATTAATAAATTTATTGTTATTTTTATTGTTCATATTCGAGAGAAAGGAAATAGTATTATATTATTTGAAAAAAAAAAAATTAGACTAAACAGAACTGTCTTTAAAAAAAATTGTTATAATCTGTAGTTTTTATTAAAAAAATGCATATATTAGTATTATATAATAGTTAATAGCTGTTCTTATTAATAATTCGCAAAAGTTATAAGATTTTCTCGGCTCATAATTTTGAAATATTGATTATTTTGTTCCAGCCCATAATATAGTTTCGTATGTTGCGAAACATAAAACAATTTATTAAACCTTTAAGAAACAAATTGCTTTCAATTATGTTTTTAATACTATTACAAAAATCTAAACCATAAAAAAATTTATTTTTTTCGTATTTTGCTGCTTACTTCTTGGAAAGATAGTATTGATTGTGGATTTAGAATTTCCTTCTACATAATCGTGTATATAATGTTGATTGTCGTAAAATAAAAAATTTTTATTTAATACTCACGTTTTTGGTTTTAGGAGATTGATGGATGATGGTTAAGATTAAATTTTATTTTTTGTCAGTAATTTTAATTTTTAAATATTATATTTGAAATTTGGACTTTAAAAATTACCCAAAAATTTGATCTTAAAAAAATTCAATTTTGTTAACAACTTATTTCATAAATGAGTCCTCGAGCATAAAACCGAAACCAAAAAACGGAGAAAATTTGATGCAAATTCACTCGCCCAGCAATAATTGAAAAAATTTATTTTTTTTTTCTCTAAAAATATTTTACTTCCATTAAATTTTCGATATATATCTCAATAAAATATGTTATAATAATCGAACACAAATTGTCATTATTTGTTTATATTTTCTTTGAAGGAAACATTATTAAAAAATATCAATTATTAAAAAATGTAAATAACTGAAATGAATAAGTTAATAAAGTTAATAAATAAATTTTCTTAACTTTTTTTCGTTTTATCTAATTTTTATTAAATTCAACTTGTTTCTCAGAATTCCAAACAATTAGAAGTCCCTTTTATTTATATGTTTGTATATATATAATATCTTCAAAAATTAATAGAAAATTAAACTAACATTTTTCTAAAAAATTGTGTACGGCATGATTAAAGGGTTTAATATTGAATTTTCTTCTGTTTTTTTAATTGGAAAATCAAGATTTGAATTTATATTAATCAGTTGATTTATTTCAGAAAATCGGCAGAATATTAATAAAAAAAAATAAAAAAAAATTAAATAAAAGAAAAAGGATATACCAAACTTTATTTTTTACGTAGTTTTTCAGTATTCCAAAAAAAAAAAATCAAATTTTTTTTTGGTCTCATGTGGTAAAGCGAAAAAGAAAATATTGAAAAAATTTTAATTGAATTTCCATTTTTATTAAAAAATTATCCTTTTTTAAGTATCCAACTTCTTTTTCATAATATATTTATTTATTTTTTTTATTAAAAGGATGGATTTTATATTGTGCCCGAAATAAAAATAAAAAAAAAAAGAAGCTTTTATTAAATTGATTGGGACGAATATTTATTAAGTAATTAAGGAATATATTATATACATGTATATAATTTTTTTCGTTCACAATTATTTGCTTTTGCTTAAAATAGGGGAACTGATGAAAAACTTTTAAATAATTTATAAGAAGAGATTTTAAAACTGCGATGACTGCAAAGAAGCGATAGATAATAATGATAATACGTCGTACTTGTCGTCTGATATATAGAAAAAATTAATGAAACAATTATTTTATTCAAAAATCATTGCTTTATGAAATTCTATTTTTTTTTTTTTATAAACTTGAAATTATTTACAGATTATTGAATATTTTCCATCGGATGTCAAGCTTACGACTCATCAGGAAATTTATCAAAAACCTCCAAAACAAATCAAAAACAGTAATAAAATTATTTACGAAATATAAATTATTTTTTAGAACATAAAAAATAAATTTAACTCATTTTAAGTTTAATATTTTAAACTTAAGTTGTCTACATTCATCTTTTCAACAACTTCTAATGATAGATGTTAAGCGCCTACGAAAACAAGGTGTTGATTTTGCTTTGATTGCATGTCTAATATAACCTGGACTAAATTGATTTTTTGATAGTTAGACTTTTCAATTTTGTAAAATTCCACCAGATGTGTTTTTCACACAATTTTTGTCGCAATTTTCACAGCGATTATTTTCTGTGACAACTGCATAAATAGAAAACAGAAAAATCTTTTTAATTTTCTATTCCAGGGCTGGAGGAAATAATCAATTCCAGCTCTTATTCTGATGTCCTAAGTTTGACACCAGAACAAAATTATTCAATAACTTCTTAATACTTTAAAACTCAAAAAAGTTTATGATTTGATTGCTGAATAAAATAATTACTTTCAGGTTTCACCTGTATACTTTTCGGGCGAAACATTTCGTAAATTACGTTATAGTTTTTTAATTTTGTTATTACCATGATATTAATACACCCTAAGATTACAGTATAGAAAATCTACAATACTTAATCAATTCGTTTGTGATGCAATATTATTGATTACTCTAAAAAAAATATAATAACGTCTAAACATACATATATCATTCTTTATCTTTTGAAAACATCAACGTAGTAAAAAAAAAACAAAAAAAATGTTCTAATACTTTTTGAAAACGAAAATGAGTAGATTCCCCGCATTATATAGTATTGCTAGAAAAAAATATGAAAAAAATAAAAATGTTTTTTCTTTGTAACATATATATTATAATTTTCCATAAAAGCTAAAGAGAAAAAAAATAAAAAAATAAAAATAAACATATTTAAATTATACAAACTCACAAACCGCATAATATTTTTATACGAAATTATGGATTATCCTTCAAAATCCTAACACATGCTACCGAAAAATAATATAAATAAAATACTGAAAAGAAATATTGAAGAATGTAATTGCAGAGTTTATTATATATATTATTAATAAAACACCCTAAAGGTAAATTTTTCAATATAAAAATTATTGTGTTAAAAAATAATAGAAAACAGTTTTTCTCAGAATAAAATTCAAGAAATTTTCATGCAAAGGTAAAATTTGACACTTAATATGTATAAGACTTGATATTAGATAATATTTTTAAATCAGATGTTGTAGGTTAATAATTCATTCAATGTCATCTAAAAATCATCACGTTCTGTCTTCAAGATATATTTTTGATAAACTTAATAATCACATAAAACAAAACTCAAAATACAATTTTGAAAAATTGATGAATATTTAATTAAAAACTGAACCACTTTCTTAGAACATTCTACAAATATCTTATTACTATGAAATCATTTACTCTTATACCTTATGAAATAATTTACTTCTATCTGTAATCTATCTGTGGATAAAACAAATAAAGGTGAAGATAAAAACATTATATGTATATAGTAAAAAAAAAAAAAAAAGTTATATAAATTTCGGATATTGTATGTATGATGAACACACCAGAAATATAATATAGATAGATTATATTTATTTTTACTTGTACATTTTTATATTAAATAAAATATTATTATTATTATTTTTTTCTATACTTACATGTACTTAAATATTATATTTATTTACTTACCGCATATGGGAAACTTCACTTCATTTTTCGGCATAACTTTTTAATAAAAAAAAAACAAAAAAAAAAGTTATTATATAAAATGACGATAATATACATACATATAATACACGCATAATATACGTTTCCACAAAAAAGGGAAGTTGTCAATTTAACTGATTTTGACAAATTCTGATAATAATATTTTATTACAAAATTTGATATTGTTTTTTTTTTAAATTTTAATAAAGCTTCTATATACGAGTATATAATAAATTCATTAAATAGACTATGAAAGTAAAAGTAAAGTCAAAATAATAATAAAGCCGATAATATTTATTCGAAAAAATGCGTATAAGGATCAACATGACTAGAGGTCTTAATAAGCTAGATTATCTTTAGTTCACTTTAAGTTCCCAAATTATTTTATATATTTTGCACAGTTCACATTCAGTGAAAAATTTAAAGCTTTGTGTGCAGTTTATCAAATATAGTTGTCAATATTTAATGAGAAAACTATATAATTGATCGATAATTAGGAAGTTTCACTGCTGTCAGTAAACACTACAGTTGCATATTTCGATTCTATATTCTGCCACTTATCATTAAATTATTGATTTTAACGAATATTTATTTTGCGATTATAAATACATTTATATACAAAAAAAAAGTAATAATTCTCAGTCAAACATTATTCAGATAAAAACTTTTTTAATGCAATTTACTTTAAATTTGAAAAGCATTGACTAAAACTTACTTCTTATCATAACATTTTTTTTTCCTGTAAAAAAACTAAGCTATTAGGTATTAGCCTCAAGGATTTATTTATGTTTATTTTATTTTTTTATTGAAGAAATTTATATTTATTCGCATAAAATTTATCCTCTGCCACAAGAAAATAAAAAAAAAAAAAAAAAAACAAAAATAAATTAAATAAATAAATAATGCAAAACTGTATATAAAATAAAAATTGTTTTTTTTTTTCTTTCCAACATCATTTGGATTTAACTTTATGTCACTTTTACCCAAAAATAAAATTGTTAAATTTTATTAAAAGAATGTAATAGAGATTTTTTTTATGTATAAAGGGAATTCAACCTTTAATCAATAAATCTCTGATCAACGCTAAAAATACGTAATTCTCTTAGTTATGTATAAATTTATTTACACACAAAAAAAAAACCTTTTTCTATTAAGAGTTAAAAAAGCTTTAAAAAAGAATATTATTTTTACTTAAATCTTTAATATTAAAAGAAAAATGTTCACACACAAAAAATAAAAATAAATTAAATTTGAATTCTCTAAAGTTTTAATTCAAAATAAAATATTTTACGCAAATTATTGGGTAATAAAATCAATAATAAAAACAAACAAAAAATAATAATCTCCTTTTATATTTACACATTGTGTATAGGTTTCCTTACTGACTGCACAAAAAGGGACAATATTAAGAAATTTCTATGTTTTTGAGATAATCTTATAATTTTATGGGAATTTTTTTTTTTTAAATGTTAGTAGTACTAAAATTGAGTTACAATTATTGTTTTCAGTATAGTTATTAAAATTAACCCACTTTAAGGTATATTTATTTTTTGTCATGACACACCACTCATAAAAGTTAACGTATTTTCATTATCTAGAAAAATAAAATGTTTTCTGACCTGTTACAAAATAAAATACTGTACAATTTTTATCGTTTAAAGCTCGAAATTTAGTTAACTTAAGTCACCTAAACATTAGTTTTTATTTAAAAAAAATAAAAGTAATAAGAATAATAACAACAACATAATAATAAATTTATGACGCAAATGTGCAATTCACAATCTTTTTATCTGGCGCTCATTTTCTATTCCCTTGTAATGAAATAGAAACAGAAAAACTTTTTAAATTTAACTTTTACTTCGTTTTCAAACGTTACATTTTATTACAAGTCATAGTTTGTTATTCTCTGGTAAAAATAAATATACGAAAAAAAGGAACTACTTAACTACTTATGAGTTGTGTATGGTTGTCAAAATACAAAATGTATGCGTCTTTATTGCTAAATGATAAACATATAAGAAATAAATCATTCATAGCCAAATTTTGAGTATAAAATACACGCAAAAGCCAAAGCAAATTAATTTTATATGCTTATGTATTTTGTACTGATGCAAGGTGACCGCTTCAGTATCCCCAAAGCTAATAGAAAATATGAAAAACAGTTTTTATACCTAGCTTTTTCTCCAGTAAGGATCAACTAAGTACTAAGCGACTAAGCTATGACTTCGGGATCATAAGTGGTATCATCGTATTTCATTTTAAGCATTAATTTTATCATTTTTATCGAATAATTTTTATATTTAAACATAAATAAATTAAAATGATATTTAAAATAAAATGGTATAGCAAAAATAAATAATTAACTAAAAGATAAAAGTTAAAAAATAAAAAAAAAAATTATAATAAAGTTTTTTTTTTTTTGTAAAGGAACAATGACCACGAACAAAATTCATTTTGGAAATTTTCATACAAAAAAAAAAAAAAAGGAACAACTTCGCGCGTTACTTGTATATAAGTATATTAAAAAATATTTTGGACAAAAGGACTAAAAAAAACTTTCTGTTATAAATTTAAAGGATAATACATATTATAAAAAGTATATATATATATATAGCAAGTACATAAATGTATTTATATAAATATCTCTATATTTATGTTATTAAATTTTTTTTTTTATGCATTTTCATTCTTTGTTGTGTGAATTTACTCTAATTTGTTCCTTTTTTTTCCCATCTTTGTTGCACCATATAAAAATGCCACAACTTTTTTTTTCATTACTATTATTATTATTGTTGATGGCATGCGGCGATGTTTTTGTTAATTGAATTCATAACTTTTTTGACAGTTTTAAAAAAAATCGAATAAAGTTTTTAAAATTTTTTACAGTGTTATTACGATAGGACTTCTATAGTTTCTTTAATATAAATTTAATTTATTTTGAGTACATGTTTTAATTTTTTTTTAAATAAATATATGTCTGTCTTGCTAGTTTTGTGATTATTACTAATTAAAAAATTCATTCTGAGTTCAAATAATTGAAAAATTAATAAATAAATTTATTATTTTAAATTTCGTGAAGAATTGCATTTAAAGGTTTAAATAAACATAATTTGTTTACACATAAATATCATTATATTATTTTTCGTAGAAAATATGAAACTGCATTAGAATTAAATCATTTAGATAGGAAAATAATCATTAGGTCAGGTTGCACGGGCGGAGGGCATACCACCCTCCTTGCACTTAGGCCTGTTTGCCTTTTGTGTAATATAAAAAAATAAGCATTAAGATTAATAATTTACGTTTTAATTATTTTTCTGTTATTCAGCGCTAAATAAAGACCCGAAATGTCATCGAATGTATTCTAGCTAATGATCTAAATGAGAAAATATTAGTTTTACTTCAAATTTATCCTAGAACCGTTTTTTTTTTTATCATATTAATTTACTCAAAATTTTCAGCTGTTGTCAATATGATATACTACTACAACCAATTAATATACAATCATTAAAAACGTATAAGAAGCAAAAAGAATATAATTAAAAAAGCAAAAAAAATCAAAAAAAAAATTATGAAAATGAAGTTTATGTTATGACATTTTTTCTGAGTTAACGTAATTTTTAATTTGATTGCGGTTGGATAAAAATTAAATTCATTATTTATTATTTTGTTTGTTTTTATATTTTAAATGTGGTTTTTCAGGACATCATCAGAGAAACTTTTTACTTTATTATTTTATATAATTAATCAAAGAAATCAAAATATAAATATGTATTAAAAAATTTTAACAAAACCAGAAACCATTACATTTGTAGCTTTAGGGTGAAAATAATGACAATTGCATAAACAGTATGACGTCAAAGTATAATTCATTCGTTCGACGGAGGTACAAAAAATTTTATTAATGATTTTTATATGACATTTGGAAACTATTGATTGGAATGGCAAATTTTCTTATTGCAGTTATTTAAGAATATAATTTTCCTATATTGATTACAGTTCTGCAAAGTATTAATTTCTATAACAAAGTATTAAATTCAATGAAGAAACATCCGGGAAAACTTTAAAAATATTTTATTACTTAAATTTTGTTAAAACTTAAATATAGAATAATTTTTCTCAAAAAATTATTATTTCATTTCAAAACTAAATTTTAATACAAGAGAAAGATAGAGAAAGATAAAAAATTTTTGAAATTATCTTTATAATCGTAAAATCTTTTATTTAGCCTCCAGGGAACTAATTAAAAAATAAATCTTGTTATCCAATTAATATTTTTTTTTTTTTTGTTACAATAAGACTATTTTAGGCGATTTTAGTTGATTTCATTTACAAAAAAAAGGGATGTTTCTTTGAAATTTTATGAAAAAATCTTTTTACCCGGTTCATTGCATAACACTGGATATATATGTATATGTTTACAATATCTTAAATTGTCTGTAAGTTTAATTTATCGTATTCACTTACGACCAATTATATTTAAAGTAGAGAAAAAGAGCATGAGAATCTTACATACAAAATTTATGAATATTAAGTGGACAAATTTAATTCATGTTTTACGAAAATTCTAAATTACACTTAATTTATAAATTTTCTACCCTTGTAAAAGAACTGCAGAATGAAATTAAAATATTCTAGTGTTCAACTTTATTCAAACTTCAAAAAAAAAAAAAATTGAATCATTAAAATAAATATAAAAATAAACACCCTTTTGCAGATAAGTTATACACTTATCTGATTGTTAATGAAAAAAAAAAAAACTAAATTTCAAACATAAAATTTAAACTAGATGTAAATAATTTAATAGAATTCACCATAAAAGTTTATTAAAAAAATATGTTTGATTTTTTTTTTTTTTTTTTTTTTGAAAAGGCAAAACTAAATTTACATGAACTTTGCATGACTTTTTCCATTAAAAGCTCGTCAATAATGCATCAATGTTAAATTTCACATTAAAATATATATATTTCAAAATTTATACCAAAGAAAATAAAATACAACTTATGATGACTGAATTTTTGAACCCAAAGCAAAAGGGAAAAACTTTATTTTCGTTTTCATTTTTTTATTATTTTTTTTCCTAAATTTTTTCAAACGAATATGTTACCAATAAACTTTTGCTATGGTTTTTTTTTATATTTTTTTTAATACAATATTTTTAAATTAAAAGGAAAATAAAGAAATTTAGACTATATGTATATATAATATGTTGTACATATGCTTTAGTTCCACTAAGTTTCAAATGCCTTCATTAAAATTTCATTTAAGCGGTAAAAATAAATTATGCAAAAAAATGGATTATTTAATAAAGAAGGGGTAAAATCAACAGAAAATGTAAAAAAACTAAATTTGGCTATTTATTGCTTAATGAAACAATACTTATTTGGCAAACAAAGGTTTAGCTCGAAAATTGTTTGCGGAAATGAGAGCCAATGTTGTGGAAATTATCTTAAAATGGTAATAATATTTCACGCTATAGTGTTGTAAGGCCATAAAATTAATAGTTTTTCCTCGAACAAAGCGAAAAATGATTTCAGTTAATCCTAAAACCTCTTCCAGGTAGACATTCTGTTTTTCGCAATGCATTTATATAAATTTTCTTTATATATAAATATTTACATATATACATAAATAAATAAATAGTTTAAAACTTTATTTATGATTAGCTTGAACCCCTGGAGCTGAGAAGCAATTACAAATTGCATCCTTTAAATAAATTATAACACGAAAAAAAAAATAAACCTTGATTTGGTCCACAAAAGTAATAATTTATTCTTTTACCACTTAAAAAGTGGTCACTCAAACTTATTTAAATTTTCCATAAAAGTTAATATTTATGTTTTGTTCATTATTAAAACCATAATGATTATCTTTTAATTTGTTGAAAAGTTTTTTTTTTATTTTTTTTTATTTTTATTAGGGTAAAAGTTTTTAAATAATTTAACATGCACGAATAAAATTTATAAATTTTGAAAATTTTTAGAAATTCAATTTCATAATAAATTTTCAAACAAAATTTTAAGCATCAGACATTTTTCGATATAAAAGCTTTAAATTTATTTTGCATATTGTATGTATAGAAATTTTCTAATACATATATTTTTTTATATCTATATAAATGTAATAAAATATTTATATGAAAACTAAATAAATTGAAAGTTATTATTTTTTTTGTTTTAATATTTTTGAAAATATTTTTATTGAATTAATTTAACATTTAGCTAATAATTATTGTTGTGTTTATACAGTGTTTAACATTAATTTCACTATCATACTATCATACTTCACTATCATACTATCATACTTAAGTAGATATAGAAACATATTGTTGGGTCGTTTATTATAAGCGCAAAATTACTTTCAGGAAATTACAAGAACCTTAAATTTAATTTAATTTAATTAAATTTAAATCATAAAGAAATTAAAATTCTAAACAATTGATTATTTGATTATTTATTAAATGCATATTTGAAGATGAACAATTCTTGTACGAATAACAGATACTATAGTTATATATTAGTTATTATATTAGTTATATATTAATTTAGAGATAAATTCAAATAAAATTTTAGATTAAAACTCTCTGCCATAATAAGAATAAAATTTTTTATAGATTCCAACTTAATTCCAAGCAATTCTGTTTGGAAAAATATAAGATAAGAAAATATACCTACTTAAATTGTCAAGAGTTTTATTTTTTTAATTCTAACTGAAATAGTAGCTATTATCCTATTACATAATTTTCTTAGAAAAAAAAACAAGAATTAAGGAAAACGTGACCTTGGATAAAAGATATTAAGTTTCCCATTTGAATATTTATTATTATTTTATTATTGTTATTTTTCATTTAAATATTAAAACAACAAAAATCGATTTGATAAACATTTTCAAGGTCTTTATGAGCAAGAAAATAAGTTATTTAATATTTATATCATGGTTTTTTTTGCACATAACATGGTCCTATACATAATAAGAAGCTTACATAATACTAGAAAGTAAAATGAGTATATTTATGTTAACCATAAGAAATTTTATTTCTTACATGACCAAAAATTCTTAAAAATTTAATATTTAATATAAGAAAATTTGGTACATAATTTTCATATTTTTGGTGAATGGATAAAAAATTTGTAACTTAATATTTATCGTTTTTTTTTTTTTTAATTTTGCTTCTTTTTTTTAAGCAACATAAGTTCTAAATAAAGGTCAAAGTTTCGCATTTTCCATCATCTAGATTCTGGAATGCCTAGTCTATAATAAGGAGAATAGTAAATACTTTAAATTTCGAACTTAATTATGGAGACACTATGGTAAGGTGTCTATGACATCATTGTTTTTGAAGCTATTTTTGCGGGAAATGATGAAGCTGAAAATAAGAAAATGAAAGAAATTAAACATAAGCCCCCTTATCTTAGTATTTTTTATTACCTGTATTATTCAGATGATCAAATATGGGTATTGCAAAAACGTTTGTTGTACTTCGAATGAAAATATAGATCGCCCGCTGACAAAACACTTAACTATATAACCAGTAAAATGTTCTAAAAATTGTATACGAATTACACAAGTATATATTTTAATATAACTATGGTTGTTATTTTACAAATATATATTTCTATATATGATTTTAAAATTATCAAAATGACCATAGCAAGAGGAAATAATAAAAAATATGAAGTGGCTTTTACACATAACTAAATCTATCTATGTGTATGTACAATATTATTCATATAGCTATAGAGATGAACAATTTCAATTTCATTTATGAAACCAACAATTTCATATAAATTTATATTTCTTAAGATTATTTCTTGTGACTACATTTCACATTTCCTGAATCTTATTTTAGTTTTATGTCGGGAATATAAAATTTATGATGATTATTTTTTTGATCATATTTTTACATAGTTGATTTATTAACATTTAAAATAAAAAATTAAAATAATAATTATAATTTTTAAATCTTTAACACTTCGACTATTTATAGAAGACTGGCGATTAATTTGATAAAATTGGGTACATATTATTAATAACTTAAATCGTCTTAAGGGAAATGTTTATTTTGAAAACAATCCGATTCAGAATTTAGTAATCATGCTTTTGAACATAAACAGACTAGCATTAATTGTCTATAATTAGTTAATTATCTATTTATGTCTGAAATTATTTGGGTTCTTCAGCTATATTGCGCATTTATTAAAGTACCGAGATCAAACCATATGTCATATCATTGAAAAATTCTTAATAATTATTCCGCTTTAAGTGCGACTTCAATATAAAAAGTATATCATCTGGTATAAGCTACAATAATATTCAAAGAGCTTAAAATAAGTATTTGGTGTTGCTATAGCATAATAAAATAAGATATAATTATATTTGTCCTTTTGGCTATAAAAAGAATTTTCTGACTTTGCATTTTCCTAAAAATATAAAAATTTAACTTAATGCTATCGCCATGTTATACTGTGAAAAGTTAAAATCATCTTCATTCCGTAAAATCCAGTCGACAGTCAAAATAATAAAATACAATTCATATTTTACTAGAAATAATATTTATTATTGAACGAAAATAGCAAAATCATGATATCGATAATATTATTTTTTTTTTTAAATTATAACTTAATCCTTCCTTTTTTTTGTGTACCTAATAAAAATTAAATTCAACTTTTTTTTAACTATCTATATAATATATATAATTTTTCAGTTTATTTCTCAGATGCACAAAAAAATTTAAAAAATAAAATAAAATATTCTATTGCAAAATAATAATAATTTTTCCATATAGTTTATTTTCACAAAGAGTCAAGAATGAAAAATATTTTTAATAGTTCATTGTTTAGCTATTAATTTTATTTAATGTTGTAGTTTTTAGAAATGAATATTTGATTATCTAAATTTTTTTTGTTATTTGTGTGGAATATAGAATATTTATATAGTGTGTGTTCATTTTTATGGACATTGAAAATTTGCCTAGCAATTTCGAAAATAAAATAAAACATTTTATTGTGTACATTTATAAACTTAAAATGTACGGTATAGAATGATAGTAAGTTCAATATTATACATTGGATACAGTAGAATAATATATGGTTGAAAAGGCCGTAAGGATAATGAAGAAAGAAAATTTTATAAGTTCTTAAGTTTATATATATTATAAGATAAATCTAACTTAGTTTTGAATAAAAATAATATTTTTCTTGAAAGAAAATACAAATCTCTATAATTTATATGGTTTCTATTATTCGTTGGACGATTTATCTATACACGAGCAATTCTATATATTGTATATATAAATTTTAATCAAAATTCATGAACTTTTTGTATTTTCTTTTATTTTTAAATGTAAAATTCTAATTTCTTTAATGTTTTCTCAACTATTAAAGTATTATTATTTTATTTTTTATTTTATTTTATGATATAAATGTATATGTTTAAGCTTTGTAGTTCCTTTTAACATTTATTTTGCAAAATTTAAATTAAAAATTTTGTGAAGATTTCAACTTTGCTTTCCTAGATTGCTACTATACTAAGTAATTATTTATATGAATTTTAAAATTAATTAATTTTCAAGCAAGTTAAATAATTATTTACGATCATATGAAAATATTCTTATATACATTTATGAAAATATTTAAACATTTTTGTTTTCTGCATCAGCAGCAGTGAAATAATTTTTTTTTTTTAATTTCAAAATAATAATGGTTATTAATCTTTTTTCATAAAATTTATTAGATTAAATTATTTATTTTATATATATTTATTGTATTTTGTAAATAAAAAAATAAATTAAAAAATTTAAATTATTGTTTTCAGTCTTCAATTTTTTTTTTATCCCAATATAAACACAAGTTTATGATGAGAAGCATTAAACATTTCCTATAAAAAAAAAAAATTATCTACGATATGCGTCTTATTTAAAGAGAAATGTTTTCTTCGTAATTTTCTTCATATTTTATAAGTTGAAAAAAAAAAAACAAATAGTTGCGATAGCTACATAATTTCGGTCTAATGTCCGAAAACAAGTTGTTTATTCACATTATAATGAACTTAGATATTATGTTGTCTTAGGGACAAATGTATTCTCATATTATTCGTTATTCATCCGTCAATTTCTAACATTAATGAATGAACTTATATAATTTTAAGGAAAACACATTGTCGTCAATTATTTAGCTTTATTCGGGCTTAATAAAATAGCGCAGTGTCCAAAAAAAAAATTACCAATGTGACAGAGAATTTGTCAGTGAAAATATGGAGTTTCTTCGAGAACTAACAATTTAAAAAAAAAGAGCTGAATCATTATAATTTTACTTTAGTTAATAATAATAATAATATACTGTAATAAAATGTTTAATTTGCTAGTAAAAAGAAAAAAAAAATAGTTAGAAAATATAAAAACTTATATGCTTAATAATATTATACATATATATTACGCATATAACATAAATGTTTTTAAACATACATATACATAATTACTAAAAAATTTATGCAGGTCCTACACAAATAAATTTTCTTTAATCAAACAAACTATGTACATATATTCTATATGTACGAATTAAAGGAACTGTACAAGAAAAAGTATTATTTTTTCCCTACTTAATTAAAAATTATGATTTTATAAATAAATATTTTTACAATGAAAAATGTTTGGGACTTGAAAATTTGTTTCCGATTTTTATTTTCACTACAATGAAAAAGTATTGAATAAATAATTTTAAAAGGAAATTTTAATTAGCCACAATACATGGTAATACATGGCAAATGAGTTTTCATAGTTGTTGGTATCTTAATTAAATTAGTTTTCGGCAAAAATTATAAAATAACTTAATTGCCAAAACAAAAATATAGAAGAAAATACCCAGACACAGAACATTGGACAAAACTTTTTCTTTCAGTTCACATTTTGCCATTCAAAGCTTCTATAGTTAAAATTAGCAAATACTTAAATTTATGACACGACTGTTTTATTTTTATTAAAATTAGGAAAAAAACTCTTTAAATTGATAAAAAAACATCAAAAATTTAAATATACCGAATTTTTTTCTTATTTTTATCATTCTTAATGTTCAATGTCTTTCAATATAATTTTCTTTAAATTTTTACCAAAAATCCTGCTGAGTTTCATTCAACCCAAAAATATTTTATATTACAGAAAAAACAGAAGATTTTTTAAGTGCCACAGAAAATTTTCCCAACATACAAAAAAAAAAAATTAATTTAAAATTCAAATTTTTTGCATATAAAAATATTTACCATAAAAAAAAAAACAAAAAAAGAGAAAACTCAAAGTTTTATCAAATCATATATATAAAAATTTTTCTTTAGCAAATATTTTATGTTTTTCTAAAATAAGAGACTTTTTAATAACAAAACGTTTTCAAATTTACGAAAGAGGAATAAACATGATAAAAAAAAAATATTTTATTTAATTTATGAAAATTATGGAAAATAAAATTTTTTTTATAATAATTGCCAAAATTATAAAAAAAAAAATAAAAAACATCGTAAAAAATTCGGTTTTGACTTTAATATTTATATAGTTTTTCTTCTATCTTAGAGTTAAGATAGACTCTAATTTGGTTTTGCTTTTCTTCACAAATTTTGCAGTCTCGACGATTATCGTTTTTATTCTGAATTTTTTAGATTCGACTGTAAATATAATACTGACTGTAAATATAGAGTTTCGACTCTAATATAGCTTTCTTCTGTTGACAATTTAAGAGTTTCGACTGTAATAGTTTTTCTTCTGTTCACATCCTTAGAGTTTAATTTAGAGTGTAATATAATCTTTGATAATTTTCATATACTATGAGAAACTATCAAAGAATTACCATTTCAGATCTGAAAATATATTGAGAAATTTATATGTGAGTTTTATAATACTTTTTTTAAACATAGACAATATACTGAAACCTTCGGTTTAATTACTTATGTATTTTATCTTTTTTCTTTCTCCTTTTTTTTATCATCCTTCTTTTTCCCTTTTTTCTAATCATCTTTTTATTTTCTTCTTTTCATTCTACTCCCGTTTCTCTTTTATTTTCAATTTTTTTTGTTTGTTTCTTGCGTTTCCTTATGTATTTCTCGTTGTTTTTCTATTTCCATTTTCATTTATTTATTCTTTCAATTTCAGATATTTTTATTATAATAAATAGTATTACAAAAACTTAACATATAAATTCATACTGTTCTGTTTGTACTATACTAATCAAAAACATCATTGGGCGGTCTATGCGGATAAAATAACCGAAGTTAAAAAGTACATCAAGTTTATTTTATTTTATTTATTTATTTTTTTCTTTTTAAATAAATTTCAAATTAAATATATGTATGTATGTATATATGTATGCTGTTTTTTTTTTTGCTCCTTTTTGAAATAGGATGACAGTTTCAATTCAGTTTTTTTTTTTCCCATACTTTTGAGAAATAGTAAAAAAAAAAAAAAAATTAAAAGGAATTCTCGGGTCATGTTTATGTACTTATATAATATGTATATTTTCAAATAAAAAAAAATATATACAAGTACATATATATACCAAAAAAGAAATCTAACGAAAAATGTATCACAAATAGAAGAAATTTATAATTTTTCGTATATAATCCTTAAAGGATACTTGAGGTATTTTGAATTCAAAGAAAGTTTTCAATTGAATTTGAAATTTTCCCCAGTGACAACAATGTTAAATTTATTACGTTCCATGAAAACTTGAATTTGGTTGGTATTAAAATTTTTTTTTTGTATCTCCATGACTTTTTAATTGACAATCTAAGTATATTCAGTTTATCGCTTCACAATTTTTTGATATTTTATATAATTGAATATTTATGTAGCGAAATAAAAATTGTGGAATTGATTGAAATTTCGTCATTTACTTAGATTTTTTTATTTAATATAGAGTTTCTTTGACCTTAGCAATTAGTGAAATGATTTTCATAAAGTGGAAAAAAGTTGAAATGACAGTTTCCATTATAAAAGCACAATGTCATGGAAAACAATTTTTCTAGCTTTTAGGTTTTTTAACTATAGGATGGACTTCGTATTTTTCTCAAAATCTAAAGAAATATGATCATAATAGCTTGTTCACACCTAGCTAATTTAACATGTTCGGACGACGAACATGTTCCGTTGGTGTTTTTGATGTTGTTTTTTCATAGTAAAAAAATTAAAACAGAAACACGTTATTCAACATGTTTCTACAAAAACATGTTAATTTTCAGGGATGAATGAGTAATTTTTGAATAATATTTTGTTAGGCAATATTCAGTATGCATTAATTTTTACTTGGTATGTCATTTTTTACTATGAAATTTTATAAAGGTGGAGATACACTCAAGATAAATGACGCCGAGTTCTTAACCTTGACACAACTTCATATATTTAAACTTTTTTGGGCGCGTCAGTTCCTTTGAGCTTATCTCCGGTATTATTTGAAATTCTTTATCTGACAGAGTTAAACATGTTAACATATGAAAAACATCGTTTGAACGGTCGATTTTCCAAAGATGTTTAACTCCTTTCGAACATGTTAAATTAGCGAAGTGTGAACAAGGCATAAGTTGTATTATAACGAAATGTTAAAATTCGGTAAAATCTAGCCAATTGTAAATAAAAAATACAATTCGTTGTTGTTGAAAGTTTATTAAAAATATTTTTTAATTATAACCAGTATAAGGTGATTCCATAATGAGGTGTGTTTTTGATTTGAATCATTTGCTTCAATCTTATTCATATACATTTGAATTAATGAAACGAAAACTGCACTCGATAACCTAAATCTCAAAGAAATAATCAGATTTCCTCAGGTATTAAGAAGAGCTAGTCTGAAAATAATCAATTAATTATAAAAATTATTTATCGTGAATATATCCACAGAGGGGTTGTGCTGTATAGGTACAATTTTAATTAACTTCAATCAGACACATTTCTTCAAAAATTAGTATAAGAAATTGAAAAATTATAAAAAAAAAGTGATCGGTACGGTAACAAAAAATTTATGTTATTACTTAGTATATTTTCTATCACCACCATCATCATTGCCTTGGAAAGCAAAAAAAATTTTTATAAATAATTTTAATGTAATTATAGTTCCTCATTTTACTTATATACCAAATTGTTCCTAAACGAACACAGATTGATAAAAAAAAGAAAGTTCGATATCTCTTTATAAAACTTATTTAAATATACAAATTTTACAATCTTTTATCATTATTAAAATTATTTCCAATTTGAACACTTAAATTATAGAAGATTTCAAAGAATTTCCAAAGAAATAGTTTTGATTTTATTAAACATAGTTTAATAAAATTTTAGTCTGCTTTATTTATTTATAATAATTTTTGAAATATTTCGGTTGAAATAATATTATTAGAATTTAGGAAATGGTTTATGCTATTTGGGTTAATGAATATTTTTTTTTTTGAAAATTTTATATTCCAATTTAAAATCCCAAATATTGTAAATAATATGCAAATTACGTTCAGTATAGAGCATAAATAGCATAATTAAAATATAATTAAAAATTATTATATTTTATATACCTAGTATAGATAGAGAACCCAAAAATTTTTATTTCTTTGATATTTTTAAATAAATTTCTGCAATCGAATAATAAAAATGCTAATTTATTGTAAAAAAAAAAAAAAAGAATAATGAGACACTTTGGCCAAAAATTATTATGTAAAAATATTATTTCAAATATACTACTTATACAAGTAATTTTGAAGTGATTATACTACAGCTATAAAATTGTAAATGTTTTTTGATCCTTTTTTTAATATTGTCAAAATCATTAATAAAAAATAATTATATGTTAAAATCTTATGACATCAGTAAATAATTTAATCATGTTTAAATTTTCATAACTTTAAAATAGACTTTACACTATACATATATTGATAATAATAATGACTATTGAGCTCCTAAGAGAATTTTACCTGTGAAAAAGTAATCAGCTTGAGCTCTATTGGCCTTTTACTTCGAAACTAGAACCTGAAAATTGGACTTTATGTCCCATTCATTCAAAAATTTAATAAATTTTTTCTATACTAGAGCTTTAAGTACATAACTTCATTATTATCATTCAAATAAATTAAAAAAAAATATTATTCTTACTCCAAGAATAAACAGTAAAACTATTTTAGTCCATTTCATATTATATTATAATAATATACACATAATATATACATATGAAAAAATTTTAGCATATCCATAAAGAAAAAATTAAATATTTTTTACTACATTACAGTAATAATAATAATTTATGGAAATCTTTTTAGAACAAACAATAAAAAGAAAACTAAAATTTAATAAAACTGATAAGAATTAAATAAAATTTTTTTAATTAAGTTTTGGTTTTCATTCAATGATTATATATGATTTATTTTATTTTATAATTTAAATTTAAAAAAAAATATATTCTTTTATAGTTTGCTTACGAGAAAATTTTTAGAGTAAAAAAGGAAATACCAAACAACACAGAAAAAAATTTGCTCATACTAATAACTAAATAATTCGTTAAAATCAACGAAAAATTCGTTATTTTGGCTACAACGAACATTTCGTTGAAAAAAGCTCGTAGTTCGTTAAAAAAGTTCGTTATACCCCAAAACCAAAAACCTTTCAAATTCTTCAGCAAAAACACCGCAAATACGAAAGAAAAATTTTACTAGACTAAATTTTTTTTTTTATTTATTTAATTTTTTATTTATTTCTTTTTTATTTTTTATTTTAATTTTTTTTTTATTTTTTTTTTTATTTTTTTTTTTTATTTATTTATTTATTTATTTTTTTTTTTATTTTTTTTTTAATTTTTTTTTATTTTTTTTTTTTATTTATTAATTTTTTTTATTTATGTTTCTTTTTTTATTATTTATTTTTTAAATTTTTTTATTTAATTTTATTTTAATAATTTTTTTTATGCCCGCTTGTGGCTTCGAACCACTGTCCTAAACATTGCAATCCATCAACTCTGCCACTGAGCTATGAACTAAATTTACGGCAATGTGTAAAATGGAAAATATAAGTTCTGTATGGATTGAAATTTTTGTTTCCCGTATTTAACGATAACGAACTTTTTTAACGAGTACTAAAAATGAAAAAAAAGGTTCGTAATAGAAAATAAACGAAACTTACGTTACAAAAACGTATTTATTCATTATTTTTCGTTATCTTAACGAGAATGTCATTAACGAACTTTTTTGACGTAATGAGTACGAGCAAATTTTTTTCTGTGAAGGAAAAGCCAATTTTTAATTTATTTTTATTTTGTTTATAAACATTTGAATTTGACAAAAAAAAAAAAGTTTTGGGAAAAGAAGTTTGCGAAATAGAAGTATGAAATAATTATAATTTTTTTTGATAAACAAGAAAAATATAATTTACAATGCCAAATGTTAAATTTTTGGGCAATTATATAAGCACAAAATTCAAAGTTTTTACGAAATTTTTTTATGAAGAAATGATCAAAATAAAAGAAATTATTATGTACATTTCATTTTCAATTTCAATTAGTGACCAGCGGTCACTACAGGTTTTATATTCAAATCCCTTCTGAATAAAATTTCTAGATATTGCTCTGTGTATATTGTCTCTTATCATAAAAATTCCATATAAAACTCAAAAAAAAAAAAAAAAATTAATGGCACCTAACGTAACTAGATTTTCCTTTGTTAAATACGTGCAAATTAGATTTTTCTTTGTTTATATATTATATGAATTTGTATAAAAAAAAAAGTATGTTTCACATTTCAAATTTTCTTAAAAAGATTAGTACGTGCTAATTTAATTCTATTAGTGCGTGTTGTTAGAGTAAAATTTCATTATATTATTTTGATTATAACAAGTTTATTAGTTAGTTGGAACTATTCTTGGAAAATTTATAATATGGGACACACATTGTCCTGACAGAAATGAAAAAAAAAAAATTATTTAACAAATCTTTTTAAATTAAAGTAAATTGTTTTTTTTTTCTTTCTTTTTTTTAATTAAGATGAAATTGGACTTTTGATCATAAAAAAAAACACCGCTGGACATGTTAAAAAAAATAATACAATTATGTATATACCTATGTTGTAAAAGTTTGAACTTTGCAAAACTTATAAGTTTTCGATAAAGTTGCAAAAAAAATAAATTCTTATTTTTTAGGCAGAATTTTACATTACAAAATTATAAAATTGAAAAAAACTAAGTTTTTGACAAGAAAAATAAGATTCCTAAAGTTTTCAATAAACATTTAAATCAAAATTCGTTATAATTATACAAAATTCATTTGACAGAATGGAAATTGTATTCTAACCAATTTATAAGTATAATAACAGAAATTTTATGCACCCAAAACTATAATGCACTCAATTTCACATCCTTGCCATATGTGTATATTTTTCATTATATATTATTTCTAATAAAAAATAAACTAAAAATTTTTCTTTTATACATATATATATAGTTTTTTTTATTCTGTAACTTTTATATAAAACATTATTTCAACTTCAATTGTGCTGAAAAACATAAAATAAGGGCATAAAATTAATTTTCCTTAAAATTTAAATCTTTCTTTCTTTGTAAAAAAAATATATAAAAACAAAAATGTTATAAAATGATGTATAAAATTTATCGATCTATAAAGAAATCATTTTATTGTCCTTTCTAATTTATAATAATAATTTTAAGGCATATTAACTTGACAATAAAATATATTTTTGGGATTATTTTGTTTTTTTTTTTTTTTTTTTTTTTATGAGATATTTTGTGAACTTTAAATTCCAAAGGGTTAAATTTTTCGAATTGGAAAAAAAAATAAGACAAAATATTTTTTATTAACTTGCAAAATTAGCTCTTTTTGGTAGTTTTGATAATTCAAACTAAACTTGAATCATTTATGGATCGACGAATAAAGGCTGTTAAAAAAAAATATATAGAATTGTTATTCATAAATGAAGTATGGGGCTCCGTTCCAACATTTTGATTTAAAATACTTTATTTTAAATCGCAATCGGGGGATAAAGATGATTTTTCGTAACTGTATTTCTCACAACTGCTAGGGACCTAAGGTATATAAAAAAGCGACTTACTATAATAAGTATAAGTTCTATCAATATTGTCAACTATAAAGTAATAAAAAATAGAAACATAAAATCCTAGAAAACTTGAATATTATTTATAAAATACATATTCCTTAAAAAAAATATTATTTATGTATAAAATTAATTTTCAGTCCTATAGAGATACTTAATATGTTTTTTTTTTGTTATGTTTACAAACAAATATGTTCGATATTATCTATTATGTAAAAATAAAAATAAAAAAATAAAAAAACAAAAACATATTTCATATGAATTCTTAAAGTCAATTATTTAAAAAATTATTATGACATAGGAAAATAAAATTAACATTTTTTTTTTTTTGTCAATTAAGCTAAATGAAAAATTAATTTGTTTTTTGCAGACCATGAAATTAAATTTTCAAAAAGATATAAATTATCTCGAAAATATTATCTTGACTTTTCATTATGGGATTTTTTAACCATAAATTTTAATATTTTTTTTTATGCTTATAGAGAAAATTCATTAAATTCCAATAAATCATATGTTTTTAGCATAAAAATTTCGATGCATTTCAAGAATTTGTATTTTTTTTTTGTTTTTGTAAATTTGAATTTTCTTTCTTTTTTAATGTCTAGTGAATGAATTTACAAAAAGTTCAATAAAATAAATAAATAAATAATGGAAATAATATTTACATAGAGGAATGAAAAATCTTATTAAAATAGATTTTTGCTCAATTTTATTCATAGTTTCAAATTTTTATAAGAATTTCAATGTTATTGAATGTTTCTTAATTCTTACAGTCCTGCTTGTCTTTGAACTGCATTTATGTCTTAAATTATAAGATCAATGGCTCTGCATTACCATTATGAAGAAATGAAATCTTATAAATTAAGATGAAATTGAAAGCAAAATCTGTAATACAATTAAGACTTATTGACAGAGTAGCAATCTGTATAACAATAATTAAATATTTTGCCCGAACGTGACACAGAACTGCCATTCTGCCATTCTGTTTGGATTTTCAATTTCATTTTTATTAAAAACTGATTTAATCAAAAAATTTACCTGTCCATAAGAATTGCAAGCAAATAATACTAAATTTTTAAAACTAAAATTTTTATATAAGAAAATAGAAATTCTTTAATATTTGCTTTTGTTGCAATATAGTTCTCTTTACAATTCTGAATTTATCCAACATTTTAATATCTTCTTGGGAAACATAAAAATATATTTATTGAAAATTTTAATTATTTTAAACCTTATATTATTAAGATTCCTATATTTAATGAAATTCTAAAATAAATGGCTATTTACAATTTTTTGATGAAAACAATCGAAATAATAAATATATACAAAAGTATAATTAAAATTTTATTCTCTTTAAAATTGATAATGTTTAATACTATTTATTTACAATTATATAAATAATAAAATTCAATTTCTATATAAAATCGAAAATACTCTAGTTACAAAATTCTTGTTTTATTGAATTTTAGAAACTTTAGATTTAAGGAAATATTCTTGTAAAAATTCTTCAACACAATATACTTGTATGATGTAGGCACATAAGAAGAACTGCTTTGAAAGGATTTTCTAATTAAATATACACAATTTTGATATCTTCTCGAATTTACATAGGTATTATTATATGAACAAAGAATTTTAATGTGCATGTCTCCGGTAAGTTGTATTTACATTCGCAAATTTAGCTCGGTAGATGGTCTATTACATGCATCAATACACATGCAATTATTCAGTTAAGTAAATTGTATTTACATTTCCCTATAATGTAAATTGTATTTACATTTCCCTATATTGTATTTACTTACTTAATTTTGAACTGCGTAATACTATAAACAAAAATAATATCACTCACACTCACAATATTTCCCTTTTTTCCTTTTATCTCTAAAAGAAAGAGAAATTAAAGTAAAATTAACGTGGAAAATTTCCCTTTTTTTCTTTTATCTTTATTTTTTATTATAAATTATCTCTATATTCTCTCACATGCACAATATAGCAGTATACAATACATGTTAATCAAATTTTGTATAATAACTCGTTATACACACAAACACATAGACACTTGTCAATATTATATCACTCGACCTTCGGTCTCGTGATATAATTTTGACTCGTGTCTACGGTTTGTGTGTATTCACAACTCGCAATTAATAACAAATTTTCATAACATGTACTATTATTTAGAAAAAAAGAAATAAAACTTAGTAAAATTTTTTTTTTAACAAATTCGACTGCTTCACAGATTTAGAGCTTTAGCAGGTTGTTGTTACTAAATATTTAGTAAATATTTTTTTAAGGTACTGGATTGCTATTTTCACAGATTTAGAACTGATAAAGTTTCTGGTTCTTGTTAGAATTCAACATCAAATAAGAGCTGTAACAACTTCTTGTAATCAATTTTCTAACCATTAGAAGGAAAAACATAGAAAAAAAATAACTTTTTAAAGTTAAAATAAGCATTGAGAATAATATTTTTAAAATTTTTATATTTTACATTTACACTACCTAATGATTTTATTTTATATTTTTCAATTTAAGGATATCTCTAAATATTTAATTCAAGCAGACATAATAATTATTAAAATATTGAACCTACTTATACTTTGTACATACAAAATGCTTAAAACAAATTAGACTTCTTATTGCGAAATATTGTCTTTTTTATTATAAAAATATATAAAAAATATTTAAACAAATTAAACCTAGTATAAAATTCATTCAATACGATTTTTAATTTTCATTTTATCTTTTTTATTTTTTTATTTTTTTAATAAACTAAATTTATAACTGCGGATGCTCTTGTGGTGTAAATTTGTAAACAATCAACCAGGCATTATTGGGTAGGGAAAGTGCAAACTTTTTTTGTGTAATTTAATTTTATCCAAACAAAAAGTATGTATTCAGAAAATGAATTGCAAAAGTGGAAAAAAAAAAAAATTTTTCTTTTCAATAAAATTTTTCTCAACATTTTAAGTGCAAAATAATGTTTTTACTTTTACAGGTAGGTATACTGTTGTATAGAAATTAAGTTCAAAAATATTTTTTCACCATTTTCATAAAAAATCTTTTTTATTTTTATTTTTGTATTTAAATAAAATCAAGTTATTTTGAACAAGGATATTTTGCTATTTCTCAGGTGTCTATTATCTACAATATAAATAATTCATATATAAGTAAAAACAAGGCAGTAAAAATCAGACGAATCCAATTTTCAAAGTTTTGAAGCTCTGATTTTGATACCTGGAGGGTATATATAGACATTGTCAATTTTGTGGAATCTATAGAATTTTCTACTAGTAATATATCCCCAATTACTATTTTATCGTATTCTATTATTCCATTTAAAAATCAATTTCATTTCAAAAAAAAAATAAAAATTTTTTTTTCTTGACCCAAGAACACACATATATGTATGTGTCATAAATTATGTGAATAATATTAGAATTAAAATATTATATGGATAATAAATGTATAATTAAAATAACAAAATTTAAATATAGATTTCTATGTAAATTTATAATTTAACATATCCATTTATCAAGAGAAAACCATCATATCATTTAAAATGTCAATACCAGATTTCAATTAAAGATATAAATTATTGAAATAGTTTCCAGTGTGGTTCATTTCTATTATTCTAATAATTATATTAGTTTGTTATATACATAATTTATACATATAGTATATATGAATACAAATAATTACCGAAAAACTATCACATAATAATATCATATTTATTAAGAAACAAGAGATTAAATTTCCTATGGTCAACTTATCATGCATTATAGTTAAATATAATATAAAGGTGAAATTCTATTGATGCTTTAATAAAGTGTTAGTTTTCTCTTTACTATATATATACTAAATCAATTATTTTGCATGTGAAATGTATTTAACCCTTAAAGGCCTGAAGGACAAGACAATTTTCATTTCGAATTTTTTTTTTCTTTTATTATGAAATTAATTATATACAGGACACAATTAATTTCCTTTAAGCACAATGAGAATATAGGAAATTCACAATTATATTTCATTTTTAGTTTAATAAAATTTTTTCCGCGTAGCATTTGTAAAATTTGAACCATCTTTGTTCTATCTTACTAAAAAAAAATATAAACTGTTCGAACCAAAATAGTAACTAACTAACTATTATTAATTATTTAATTGTGCTTAAAAGTTAAATATAATAAATCAAAATCTAATTACATAAAATTATTAAAACTATATTCAATTTAGTGATTTGAATGTAATATTAATTTTTGTTTAGAATAACGCAAATAAGTATTATGTATATTTATATGTACTGCAGTGCATGTTCAAGAACGTTTTTGGGAGGATTTTTATTTAGGTTTTTAAACCCCTAAGTTTTTAAGTCTTACTAGTAATAATTTTGATAAATTTCATGTATTTTGGCTGGTTTTAGTCTTAGAAGTTGCATTACCATACCATCTGTTTTTTTAATAAATACCATAGAAAAACATTTTAAAATTTAAAACTAAGTCGGCTCAGTTTTAGTCTTGGCTTGAATAATCTTCACATAATTTGGAACTGTTTATTATAAGTTCAATAAACAATATAAGAAGTGCCTACCTTAAAATCTCGAGAAAGAATAAATATTAATTTCAGTATACGGAATATGAATTAAAAAATTTAATAAAAAGAAGAATTTTACAAAAATACACTATTAATACTTGCATATCTTTTAGTTCTTATACTCAATTTCTTTGTAATTAATTTTAATTATATTTTTTACTTTAGGAAACTTTTCAGAACTTCCATAAGATATTTTGGGACAACTACATATAATAATATTTAGGAAAACAAAACTATCTGGTTTTAAGTAAACCAACATTATATTTTTATACATAATTTTATTAAATTAAATTAAAAAATTTCAATTTTTCTTAAATATAAAAAGTTATCGATTAATATACAATTCAATTTAAATTAATATGAAATCTCTAAGCTCCCAAAAAAAAATTATTCTTTAAAAAGCAAGCTCAGATCCTTAAAAATCTCTAAAGACAAATTTTTCACTTCAAATTAATTTTCAAAAAAAAAAAAATTACGAAATAAAATTCAATAAAGTCCTTGAACTCAAATAATTTTTTCTTCATTTTCGCTTTCATCCCAAAAACTTTTTCTGTATACATTTTTATATATTTTTTTGTTCAATTCATGTCGCCTGCATAAAATGAAAAACATAAATTCATAATCAAAAAAACATAATTTTTCTATTTGAAATCATAAAAAGTTCTTCTTTGCGGTTTTCGAGACATTCCACAATCAACCCATTGTATTGTGGTGTAATGAAGAAAAATTGTATGTATGTACATGATATTTTGTGGCAAAAATTCCTAATTTGCAAAAAAAAAAAAGAAAAAATTAAATAAAAATAAGTTGATTTATTGAGCAATAAAAATAAAATGATTCCAGTACCAATGTATGATTTGTCTTCTTCTGTACTCTCAATAGAATCAATTTATGTATTCAGGTGCAATTTGATATACACAGATAGGTAGTTTTGATATGAATATTTATCGAAAAATTTCGATAACATCGTAAAAGTCAATTTCGTTCATAAATTATAGGTATACTTGGGAAATAAAAACAATTTGTAGTCAACGAATATGATAAGCACACACACATATGTTGCTACATAAAAATAATATGCAAAATGTACATGGCCATTTCCTATTAGAGTCTCTAAAGTATAAAAAGAAAATAAATCTCAATTCTTTTGAAATAAATTATAGTGTTTTATACAACAAACGTCATGTCAATCAGACACTTAGAAACTGTTAATGTCTTTTCTTTTATACATATATGCAATAAATTTTATTTTGTAAGAAAAACTTTAAATAAGGAGGATTTTACCGAAGTTTTGTAAGATTTACGTATAGAGAACCTGAATAATCTTCCAGTAAATTTCAAGTAAAGTATTGTCAAATAATAAAAGAAGATGCTTTGTTTCAACGGCTCAAAGTTTATATTTATGAGAAATATGCTCTTGAAACACATTCGACACTACTAAAATCAATAAATAAAATTTTTATTTCATGTATAATTATTTCAAAAATCCGATTCTCTAACGTTCAAAAATGGGTAAATTATTTAACTTAATGATATCAGGAAAAAAAAGCAATTTTCCGGAAAAAAAAAATACAAAAAATTATATTTTAAATGAATGTGAAAATAATTTTTTTTTTTTTTTTTATTTTATTTTGTTAATGAAAACATTAAGCTGATAACTTGTAATAAATTCTTTTTTGAATCATTTTTTTCTATTTGTACGTATTTAATTTAAAATAATGGCATGGTAATTTACACGTCAAAACACAAACATACTTATAAACACATTTAACATGAAATATGTTAATATTTATAAAATATTATTTTTCATCTTTCAACATTAAGTTGTCTATAATATTCATTTATAATTTCCCTTACAGTATATTTTCATTCGGTTATAATAGCAATTCAATTAGGTATATCTATTAAAATAATAAAAGTGTATGAACAAAATATATATAAGCTGCAGGCAATTATAATATTTTAAGATTTAGGTATTTATAAAAAAAAAATCCAAACCATAGTAGAAGAAAATTTTTCAAAAAAAATTTCCAAAATTATTTTAAAATATTGTGATTTAGAGTTATAGATGTTTGAAAACTCAGCTTTTACGAATAAGTTTTACGTCTATCCAAATTCGATTTTTTACAACAATAACTTTCGTATAATTTTATGTTAAAAAATTATATACTACATAATGCACGTACTACATCCTATACAATACAATTAATGTCTATCATCTGCAATATTATTTTCTTTGAAGAAGAATGAATTTCACAGAATCTTTTGATATACATAGTTAAATTAATGTTACAATAATTAAAATAAAAATATCTTGTTTTAAATAATTTTGTAAATCGTTACTGAATAATTGTAATTTTTGAGTCATGTCATAATTGTCATGTTGTGCATGCAAAAAAAAAGAAGTCATAATTTCATTTACGGAACAACATTTATTGTGTTATATATATAGGTAAGTACATATTTTTTTTTACTTTAAGGTCAAGAAAATTAATATTAAATTAATTTTCATGAAAGAAATTTTCCTTATTTCCGGGAAAAAATGAAATGCTATCGTAATTTCAATAACAAAATATTAAGAACCAAAAAAAAACAAAACAAATATTAAAAAATTTCTCCAGAGAGTGTCAAGAACATTTCTCGCAATTAAACCAAATCTGTCTATTGATGTATACCTTAAAATTCTTTTAAATGATTTCTTACCTTTATTTCCATCATAAATATCTTAAACAAACAAAAGAATGATTTTTGACGAGTATTCATGTTAAAATGATGCCAATTTCTTGACTTAATTTTAACCATTTTCCTCAATCAATAAAGTAAAATATTTTCAATGTATTCGTTAAAAAATATTGCACAGAAATTATTAGCTTGATAATAAGCTTGAATACTTAGAACAGAATATGCTCCGTGGACTTCATCTAATACTTTTCCTGTAAAGTCGTCAATAGTAAAATTTTTCTAAAATTGTTCTTTGCTAACTTGTTTCAGATTCAAAAAAAATTATAAGTTCATTTTTTATTCGTTGTCGACTTCTACTTTTAATGATCCTTAAAAGATTATGTTATAAAAAAATTCTTAATTTCTATGTACAATATTGCATAAAGATTTTGAAGCTTTCAGTTGTGTACATGAATAGATGATATTAAACATTAAAGGAAATTGGGTACACAATAGTGCTATAGTTAATCTTAATACAAAGTTTTGTTTAGCTTGTCTTATAATATTGGATGCGAAAAATTTTAATTTCTAACTAAATATGCACTGGAGAAGTTTTTGCATATACAATATTTTGTATTTAAATAGTGATAATGCATTATAAGCAAACACATACTTATAACGCCTGCAATTTAAACTTTATTCTATAATATTTCAAAAAAAAGATACATATATGTGTACAAACTTTTGACGCATAACAGCAAATTTCCTAGATAATTTTAATTTTTTACTAAGATGTTTACCGTTCAAAACTTCCTCACAAAAACGAAAAAAAAAACAACAAAAAAAATAATAATAAACAAATCCTTGCATGCATAAAGTTATACATACATATCTATTCTTGATTCCTTGCCAAATAAATTCAAAGATACACCCAGGAAATTATAATTTTTTATTAAGGATCTATAAACATAAAAATGAAATAAACTCCTAGATAAACATACTTATTTATTAGAAAAGGATGAGTTCACATAATTTTCTTGCTATGATAATATATAAGGTATGTAGGTACATACTTTTTTTTTTTATTATTATTTTTTATTATTTTCGTGATTTTATTTTTGTGGAGGATCAAATAATATATATTAACAAGGCTATAACATGGTTTTTTTATTGAATTAAAAAAGTAATGAAAATAGAACATAGTCAATGAATTGACCTTAATAAAATTTTGTCACTGACCTTATTAAACAAATTATAATCATTTAAACATTTTAAAAATTAAATTAAAATAGAAATTAGATGTTTACCAGGCAGGTTCAAATGCTTCAAAAATGCTCAGTAAAATTCTTATACATATTAACTTTTGATGCAAAATTTAATAGCGTTTCAAGCCCTAAAAAGAACTTCAAGAGGGAAGTTTTAATTTATTTTTTTTTTAGTGAATTTGTTTTATCTCTATATTCTTAAACATAAAAATACATCGAAGACATGCTGGATTAACAAACTTAACCTTTTATTGAATTTATATCCTTTAAATTTTAGTTTTTTTTTTTGTGTAAAACTTTTCGATATTAGATTCAGGTTCTTGGTAAAATCATAAAGAAAAGTGGTCAAAGACAACGAATGCAGTAATGTTTCTTTAATTTTTTATTATTATTATTTTTTTTTTTTTTGTATTTTTTGTTTTTTTTTTTCAAAAAAGGATAAAAAGGATTGTTTCAATTTTGTATATTTTGTAATACGTTAAAAAGGATAAAAAAAAATATTTAGAAGAATTCTAAACACAAAAAAAAAAAAAAAAAGGATAAAATCCATGTTATTTTTTAGAATTAATTTTTTTTTTTTGTTTTTCGTAAAAATAGAATCATTTAAGAAAAAAATAAAATAAATTTTTTGTCATTTAATCTGATTAGGCCAACAGGCCATCCCGAAATGAATAAATAAAAGAAATAAAAATAGTAAATTGGAGGAATTGGGAAGAAGGAATAAAAATAGTTTACTAAAATTTAAATTATTGTTTATTTTATTTTAAATATTTTGTGGTTGTGAACTATGAATATTAAATTTTTTAAGTATATTCAATTAAATATTCTATGACTTCCAATTATTTCAATTAAGGCAATCCGTATAAAATTTTATTTAATGTCAACAAATTGTCAAAAGTATATTTTATTTACATTTATTATAGAAGAAATTATTAATAAATGGGTTTTATATGAAAATACAATTTTTCTATCATTATCAGCTGTAAAAATTCCTGGACGGGTTTGATATTGAAATTTGTTTTTTTGTTTTACTCAACACAAATCATCTTTGAGAGCATTCTGTAATGCAATTTTTATTTAAAATTTTAATTCAGTTTTTTTTTTTTTGAAATTACCGAGGCGCATAATCAAGGATGCACCACCATAAATTTACTCCTAATCATAAAATGAAAATGTATAAACTAAAAATTAGAGGAGGTTATTCAAAACACGGATGCTACAAACTGTTTAGCAATATCCTTAAAAACTTTCTTGCGCAAAAAAAAAAATAAGAAATAAATTTAATATTTCAACAACATCTGGTCATGTGAAATGAATTGATAATTTTATAAAAAGCCTTTTTTCTACAAATAAAAAAATTTTGCTTTTCAAGACAATTTTTAATAGTAAAAAAAAAAAATGGAATTACATATTAAGGTTTTTTTTTTGTTTTACTTTATTGAGTTTTCAATTTTTTATCTCTTAGTTTTATTCAATTTATTTTATTTAGATTTATGTATTTTTTTTTTTTTTGTTTTTTAAAGTGGAGAAATATAATACAAATTTATAAGATCAATTCTATATTATATAAGATTGATATTACCCTCTCTTTTATTTGACACCCATATTTACCAATCAAAATATTTGTTGGAATTTTTTTGTGATAAATTTGAACAATGTAAAAATAATTTTAAGAAATTTATGATGAAAATAAAATTAATAAGATATTTTTTGTAATTTTTAAAATTTTAGATCAAAATTGAATATATGTTTATAAAAATTATAATAATAAACAAACCCTACAATTTTATTTAATTCATTCGTACACACACAATATTAACTTTCTTTAAGGCATATATATTATATATATTTATATATTTGTAACCCAATATGAATTTCATTAAAACTTAATTAAAAAATCATTTTGTGATGATTAAATGATGATTTTTACGTTAAATTTCCTTTTTGTTTTTTTTTCTGTAAAATAATCATGATGAATTATTTAATGATGTTTTATATGTACCTACCCAATTCAGGAAAAAAAAAATTTTTTTTAAGTATATTAAAATGTAATGTGTATAAGATAATTTTGACAATATTTTAACATAAATAAATTATATTAAAGAAACGGAATGAAAATTCATATCAAAAATAAAAAAAAAATGTTTCATAAATTCAATCATAAAATATGATAAAATTATCGTATTAACGTACATTATGTATAGGTATATATTATACAAATAATGTAAATAATCAAAATTATATTGATAAAAACCAGACATAATTTTTACAATTCATATAATATAATATATATATATTGCGTATTATGTATATAAAATTTTATACTATATCTCTCAAATTATTCATTTAAGAGCGCGATTATTGTGTTTCTTCAATTGAATTTTTGTTTGAATGTGTCATATTTTATATTATATTTAATAAAATGAAAAAAAAAAATAAAAAAAATTATTCTACATATACAATGCCTGCAAGAGAAAATAGGAAAATATTATCAAATATTTTGAATGGAAATTCGAAAGAGTTCAAAAAAAAAAAATAGACAAAAGATTGTCAAAAGTATCAATATTGGATTTTTTGTTTACCTGTCTTGAAAGAAAAAGAAAACTCTCAAGTCTATAAGATTGGAAAATTATAATAATAAAGAAAAAAAAATGTCAATAATTTAATCAAATATATTTAAAAAAAATCAAACGAATCAATTGAATATTATCTGACTCGTTTCAAGAGACAATCAGTTAGTCAGCCAGTGAAGATAATAAGGTTCAATAAATTTTTGTCTATTACATTGGAATCAATTGAAATTATTGTAAAATAAAATTTTATTCACCTAAATCTATTTATAACAGAAAATAAATTACTCACAAGAATACTGCAAGGTTATTTGAAGTTAGATATGAAAAATTCTAGATATGAAAAAAAATTAAATACTATTTAAAGCAAGAGTACATCCAAAACAGTATACCATAAGATTATTAGAAGCATTTACATTATTGTCAATTACATGCAATTTTACATCATAGACATAATATTATATATTAAAAAAAGAAAACAAAATTCAGATATACTTATTTGTTAAAATATATTTTATGAAAATTAATTACCGATAGGTAACTATATATATCCTATATGTATATTCGACGCATAATTTTCGTACATTATTTTTATCATTATACATTATATCATACATCACATAATAAATATATGATCAAAGAACACAATTTCCAAGAAATTAAATCAAACCATAAGAAACATAACATTAATTTTATGTCGGTAAAATAGCAATTTCCCAATCGAATCTTAATTATTAATTTTTAAATATAATAATATCAATTAAATTAATGTGAAGGGAAATAAAGTTAATTAAATTTTTACATATGAAATATATGTTTACAAATTTGGGAAGAATTTACAAAATAGACACATTATGTTTACAGATATAATATAAATTATTAAGTTATCATTTCATAAAAGAAAATAAGTTAAATACAGATAGGTAAACCTATAAGTATATTTATAATTAAAGTTTCATATTATTATAAACTTCTTTCTAGGAAAATCCAAAATGAAGATGAAAAAAACCTTGAAATGTGTAACAATGAATTGAGATAAAATATTTAAAAAAAAATTTCAAATTTAATGTTTTGATTAAATTATGTACATTATAAAATTAATTCTATAGTTTTCGCATTAAATCAATTGAATAATGGATAATTTTTTTGAATGATTTTTGAGGTTATTCACTTCGCCGTGATGAATTATCTATAGATTGCAAAAAAAATATTTTTTTCTGGTATTTGACTTCCTTCTAAGAATTGTTTGTTATAAATAATTCTTGCTTAAAATGAAATAAAATTGGAGCTAAATCATTGAAAAATTTTATACAATATAACATTATATTATATACTAATGCTCTATAAAATCTAAATAATATTATTTTATTTATTCTAATACGAATATGAAAAACCAAAAACCAGAGTATAATTAATTAAATATATTCATTTATACGTATATTGACTATAATTTATATTATATATTATTTATGTTAAAATTAACAATGTCAATTTAATCATTAATACAATTTCATTATTTTTATTTCCTTTTTATTAACACATTTTTGAAGGATGCAAGCTAAGCTTATATTTTATACAATTATATATTTTTTGAATTGTATTTTATATGTAAATAATTCATAGATGATGAATCATAATTTTTTTTTCCCAACATTCTTAATTTCCTAATCACAATTTCAATATAACATTTAATCATTTAATTTCAGTTATTTTGTGTAGATGATACTTATTTGATTTCATTAAATGTTTTCAGAATTTTTACCCATAATCTATTATGTATAATTGAATATTATAGAAATTCAAATACATTTTCTTAGAATTAAAAGATTATAATTATCATGTCAAAAATATTAAGTGTTATTATATGTCAGCTCTTGTGGTTCATGGTTAAAAAAATCTAATTTCAGTATAATTTCAGCAAATAGAAGATAAATAATATGCAACAGTATATACAATATAACATATAATATATTATATAACATCATAATACTTTTATATGCTTTTAATTCAACTATGAAATTTGAAGTTAATTCAAATTTACAAAAACAAATAAAAAATAAAAAAATGTCTTTTATAATATTTTTCCGAATAAAAAAATTTTGTAATAATTTTTGTTTAAATAAATTAAAATCAACATTTAAAACGAAAAAAATGACAACATAAGTTTAATTAATACCTTGGGGCACTGAATTCATAATACTGAACAAGATGATAATATACTAATTCTCTTCTAAGTAGCGAAAAAAAATACTACTTATAATTTGTATTATTTTGTTTTATTTGAAAGACAAATTCATAAAATAATAAAACTGCAATTCTGTGAAAATCTGAATAAAATTTTTCTTCATACAATAGTATACGGGTTATAGTCAAGTATATATAATTTATGGAATTATTCAATATGTATCAGAATTTTTTAAAATTGGTATATAAAAAAATTATTGAAACGAAACTAATTTTAAATCTACATAATAGTTTCCTTCAACACAGAAATAAACCTTTTTCTTTTCGAATGTGGATAGAAATGAAATCTAAAATTTACGACGTTGGCTGCTAGAAATCGAAATATTTTTCTACGAAGAGTATTTCTTATATACAGTGACAAAAACTTATTTTAAAGTCTACAAATATGATTACTACTAAAAGAACCAAATTTACCAAAAGTAATAAGTTATGAAAAAAAAATTTTTTTTCTTGTGTCTGTAATTGATCTTATAAAATAACTTTAATCTATATACTTATATAAAATATAAAAGTTAAGTGTATATAAGTTAAGTGTAAAATAAGCTGATAGTTCAGGAATATTCTTATATACTTTAAAAAATCAAAAAATACTTTTCTAAGTTCTTATCTATTTTTCAACACAATTTCTGTAATAAATTTTTATTATTAAAGCAGCAATAAAATAAAATAGATTGGTATAATTAAATTCAAATAATATGAGATTTATCTTAACTTTCATATAAATAAAGTACAACATACATATAGTAGGTACATAATATGATACACAATAAATGAACAAAACTTATAACTTTTATTTTTCATTTGAACAAAACAAAGTTTCAAAAAAATAAAAAAAATCTTTATGAATCTTTACAATATTAGGAATTTTCTTGAAAAAAAAATTAAAAAAAAATTAAATACAAGAATATCTTTCTGAGGCATGAATATATAGACATGGAAACGGAAAATAAAATTATTTTTATTACTCTTATATATGATGTAAAATAAAAATATCAAAAGAGGAAACGAGCTTAATTTAACTTACTCTTAACTATACAATACTTTCATTCTTGCATGTTACAGTATTGTAAGGTATATAGGGAAAACTTGGGTAAAAATTATAAAACATTTTCTTGAAATTCTTAATGTTGGTGTACATATAAATACATTTTTCTAATTGTTATTATCTAAGAAGACACATTAATATTTTTCTCGAAAATATTTATAAAACTTCATTAACTGTTGGATAATTTTATTATTTTTTTATTTTAATAATAATCGCAATTACACCTGTATAAAATAAAAAACTTATTTTTATTTGTTGATAATTAGAAAATTTGCGGTGTCAATATTTCGAAATTTTTTATTATCAGATTATTAAGGCGAGTTTAAATTCTTTCGACTTGAAATTTTTAATCCCAAAAACTAACCCTAGTTAGTACATTTTCTTTAAACTTATATGTGGTTAATTGATCGAGAACAGTTTGTTTTTGAAAATGGAAACTTCGGTTATTATTATAGATCACCTTTTTTTCGATGGACATCCTGTTTATATATTCCGTGATGTAGGTAAACATTTTTTTTTAGTTATGTGAAATTATTTTTCAAGCTTCCACGATTTTTTGCGTGCGTATATTATTATGATGTAAAAATATTTTAATTATGTAATGACGTAAAATTAGCAATCTTTAAAAAAGAAGTAAAACCAACATTTTTAGTTCCAACATAACATAACACTTTCAACAAAAAAAAATATTTAAACTTTTTATTTCTTAGAATTGAATTTTTTTTTGTAAATTCATTGTTTGCAATATTATTTTTGTTGAGAAAACTTATATAAATATGATTTTTGTAAATAAAGAAAATCAATTGAAAACAAAACTAATAAAAAAAAATAAAAAAAACACCTCTACTATACTAAATAATAAATTGTAAAGGGAAACTGGTTTTTGTAAATAATATTTTATTTTCAAGATGTGAAAATGAAATAATTTATCTGATAAAGATGTATAAAAAGTCCACATATTTTGTGGTAAGCAAAAATTATTATTGTTTACAAAACATATTTAGATGTTTGTTTTTCCCTTAAATTTTTCATTTTCCACATGTACAAAATTTATTTTGATTAGTTGTTTGGACTTGCTATTTTTTATTTATTTATTTTATTTTTTCTTTTTTGTGTTTTTTTGTATTTTTTTTGAATAGATGGTTCATTAAATGTATCATGATATTTTTTTGGAATATTTTCTTAAGTGTAACAAAAAAAATATTTATTTTTTTTTTTGATACAATTTGAGGAAAATATTAATATTGAATAAATACTATAAAAGATCGCTTGCCCTTAAATTAAAATTAGCTTTATAATGAATTTCTGATAAAATTGTTATATCATCATAATTGTAAAAACTTATATGTTGTATGTGTGCAAATTGTATACTATATATGTGTTTATTCTGCCAAATTAATAATAAAAAAATAAAAACTAATACTATTTTATTTGTCAATTAGATTATTTATTTTCCGGAAAAATAATTATTATAATCAAAATGTTAAAATATAATATTAATTATAAAAAATAAAATTTAAAGAAAAAGAGTAAAAACTATTTCATAAGTATTTAGAGACAAACATAGCACTAAAATATATGACTAAAATATATAACACTATATGATTACTACTACTCTGCAACTTCACTAATACACTAGTTTTAAAGATTTTTAATACAAAATTTTATTTTATCTTTTAATACTAAAAAGACCTTAAACATAAATCAAAAAAGGGTCTGAAATCCATTATATATTAGTCTAACCCTAAAAATTAGCCAAATTCATAATCAACCCTTTCTATATATTAGATATATCAAATTAGCTGTTTTATCCTTGAATATGATGGTAAACGTTCTAAAATGTAAAATAAAATCTATAAAATTTTCTACACTATGTAGCGAATTGCAATCTATAATATGTTTGTATAACAATATATTATATAAGTTTACAAAATTAATTTAAACATCAATTATCTACAAATTTCAATTTTAATTGAAAATTTAATTATTTTTAATAAAAATGTAAATTAAATATTTTTTTTTTTTTCAATTAATTTCAAATATACATATATTGTCAAAAAATTAAGTAATTTTCGTGAAAAATTAATAAAAATTAACACGTTTTAATTTTGATAATAATGTTAAATTTTTATTTTTAAAAAAAAATTAATTTTAAAAGAAAAATTATATACGATAATGTTAACATGAATATTAACATGAATGTAGTAAAATTAAATTTTTATTTCCATAAAATGTCTATTTAGTAACATTATTACAAAATCGAACATTTTAGATTGAGTTAAAACCCCGAACTTATGCAGAGTTAAAAAATTGTTTAATACATTTATTGATTTTACAGACAACAAAATAAGTTCTTTCAACAAATTTACTTAATAATAGAATATCACCCCGAATTATGTCAAGATGTTGTTCAATGGGAAACATTCAAATTTTATGTCACAATTAACTATTTTTACATGAATTATAATATTATTAATTTTTATATTTTCTACAATAAATTAAAATTTTTGAAATATCAAAATTTCAATATAATGTACCACGATTGGTTAATAATATTTCAGAATTTATATCTCTTTGATTAAAATTAATCATTATTATACATTAAACATTAAAATGAAAATAAAAATTTAAATTGTTTTCATTTCGATAAATTTGCTTAAATCCTTTGTTTTAAAAAAAAATAAAATAAAAAAACAACAACAACAACATATATTTTAAATTCATTAATATTTTATTTTTAAAATAAATTAATAAAAATGAAATCAAAAAACTTTATATTATTTTAATGCTTCATTCATTTGTTATGAATTAATCGGGTTCAAGAGTTAATGCAAGCTAAAATCGTATATATTTTATTGTAATATTGAAATAATTATAACTATGTAAGTAATATGTTCTTTCATCATATTAGTAAAACTTCCAGACCATGATTGAAAAAATCCAACCGAGATCGCAAAAAAAGTAATAAAATTTTCCTCAACTTCACAAAACTCTTTTAAACAAAAAAAAAAGGAAATAAATGTAACCTTAGGTCATTCCAAATACACAGTAGCATTTATAATTTTTGGCTAAGAAATGCAGAACAGTAAACTTCGTAAATGAAGTATGGAGCCATTTTCAACATTTTCATTTAAAATTCTTTCGAATATTATTTTTGTCATCCGCTTTCTGTCGCAATTCCGAATCCTCGGTCACAATCGGGATTTAACATTTGTTTTAGATGCCTTTCATCGACATCAAATCATATCATTTCATTCATTTTTGACCAGAAACATAAAGAGCTGAAAAGGAATCATCCCCCTCTCTAATATTGTCTTTAATTGTAAAACCAAAAGAAAAGCAAGTTTAAAAACTTGATAGCAAAAAAAAATTTGGTTAAATTAAAAATTCGATAGATTTGTTTGACGTACACTTACTTAAATGCAAATTGGTAAATAATACTATGAATTTTTAAAATCTTTTCACTTCATGATTGTGTGTGTATGTGAACAGTGTTTTAGAATCTTAGAATAGTTTAACTCATTTCATTCTATTAATTATTTTTCTCCTTTTAGTTGAAATTTTTGAATGAACCTAAAATAAACATTACAAAGTGCCTCCCGTTAATAAACAATTAAAAACAAAATATATATTAACAAAAAAAGATTTTTGTACAAATCATTTTTGTTAAAAATGTATATTTTAATGAAATTTTTATTAATAATTTTTATTTAAGTTCGAAAATTAAACGAATTATTTTCATAATTGACTTTTATATGAATAACATTTTTTTTATGTAGTCCAATAAATAGATTACCCTTATAATATTCGACTTAATCACTGAATAATTAGATACCGAGTTCAAGTATTTTCCATGTACATAATATTATATATAATTTAATTCAAAGAATGACAGCTAATTATAGTCAAGAGTTTCATTTCATCAATAAATTTCTTATAAACTTTAACACAAATAAAAAATTTAGATTAGATTGACTAGAGGGAGTCTTATGTGATAAGAAAGTCTTTTATAGAACGGATATGGTTAAAAAAACTCACAAAAAAATTTTTATTTTTGTTTTTTGAAACCTTCATGTCTTCGATGTCTTGTAATTTGGTTAATCTTACTTTTTATATCTTTTAGATTTCCGTCAATTTATCGAGTTATAAATTCAGCCCACAACGAAAATTTGCTCGACACAATTTTGTTTTGCATATAAACCCCCTTTTTTTTAATAGCTTCTTGAGCTTATCCAAATGGAAATATTATGCTTCACTTAAATTTATTGAAAAATTAACAAAAAAAAAGAAAAAAAGAAGTTATTTACAATGCACTAATGAACCAATCAATAAAATCCTTTGTTAATCCTTTCATGAAATTTGAATAAAAAATTTATAATACCCTTGAATTGTGTAACGTTTCTATTTTTTATTCTTCCGAATATTAAAAGTGACTGCGGAATTTTATGCGAAAAAATGTAATGAATTCATCATAAATATGTTAATACCTACTCAGGAAAAAAAAAAATTATGCATATATGTACACATTTGGTATTTTACCTTGATACGAATAAATTAAATTTTTGAAATTTTTTGACTAAACGAGTTGGTATAAATTGAATATAAAATCAGGAAGCTAAATTTTTTATATTAGGTTTGTCACGAAGATATTCAATTTATTTTAATGAAATAAAGTATATATCAAAGGTTTTTATACCGTTGTTCATCAAAAATGAAATATATTTTATAATTTCATTAAAAAGTGACAAAATTATTCGATTTCAATTCATTGAATGCAGAAATATGCGTAATCTGGCCAATTAAATTTATATAATATAAATTTTTAAATATCTTCAAAGTTTAAATAGATTCCGATGAAATCTTTGGTTATGACCAAGGTATCTAACTAGTAAAGTATCTTAAATCAAAATGATGAAAACGAGCTTCATACTTCAGCTAAGGCGTATGCCGAAAAAATCGCTTATTCATAATACTTTTCTGATTACAAAGGCATGGGTTTGTAAAAGATTTTAATTTAAGAATAGTATTCGATAGCAAGTACATACATTGAGTCTAAAAAACATTCAAGGCGATAGAATGCCCTATAGAACAGTGTCTCATATATTAGAACAATGATATTGGGGCATTTAATAGTAATTTAATAGTCTTTATACGTATAATTGTAAAATTTTTCTTTAATTTAATGAAATTTGTAGGTCTATAAAAAATTTAGTTTCATATAACATAACAATTATTTTTTTTTTTAATTCTGATTTCTTATAGAAAGTTGTAGTCTCTTAAATTATCTACTTAACCATTTAAGATGATAAAATTTTGTTATTCAAAGATAACTTCTTGTTAGTAACTAAACTTACAGTTTGAGACGAATCTAGTGCTTCTATTTATAAACATAAATATAATAAAATTGATCAAAATGTATATAAAAATTTATTTGTTTTGATTAATGTCCATAAGATGTAATTTTTTTTTATTTTCTTACATTAAATCAGAAATGAATATAAAAATCCAGTCGTAATACATTTAACAGAGTATTTAAATAAAAATAAAATAAGAAATAATAAATTTTATTTTAGATGTCTAACAATTTTCCGAAAGATTTAACGATTATAATAAATATCTTTATATTGGTAGAATTTCCTTTCACATGTAAAAATATTTTAAATAATCAGACAAAAAAATTTCAATATAAAACTCTTATAAATTACAATTTGATCATAAAACATTAATTTTACTAAAATTTTTAATATTAATCTTGATAAAAACAAATACAAAAACTCATGCGTTTATCAAATAAATACAAGGTTTTATAGGTATATGAAATATTTATTATATACACTAAGAACATTTCCAGCAGTATAATATTAGTAAAAAATTCAGATAATAGAAAATAAAGTAATTTAGCATGAAAAAAAATAAGTTTACAATTATTTAAATAGGTAGATGCTTTAAAAATTCCTTCAAATTTAGCTTAAAATAAAATTAAATTATCTATGGTTAGAACTGAATTAAGATTAGTAATCATAAGGTTTCAATTGAAAATTTTCACTGCATGAGATAACGAGAAAAAAGAAAAACATGCTTCATGTCATTGGCTCTGCATACTATCTACAAGAGCCAAACTATTTAAATACGAATAACTTTGAGACGAGTATGGCTTTGCCTGGCACACATACATATGTGTTGCAGAAAATTTAAATAATTTTCAGATTCCAAGAATAAGGCAAGTTTCTGTGTTTATGTATAGTGTTCGCCTCTAATTGATTCATTATATCTTTGTTTTAATCTTTGAACTAAAGCAAAGGATAAAATAATCAAATTTAAATGTTAATGATTTTGTCGAAGTGTAAAATGATTAGATGAATCTTACACTATTAAAAAAAAACTTTAATTGAATTTTGCTTTATTTTTACAGTTAAAATATAATGTTCTAATTATAATTATCTAAAATATAATGTATGTATGTACAGTGTTTACTTAAATACTTTAAATTGGCTTTAAAATGATGTACATATAAAATATCGAGAGGTAATTCAAAATGCAATTTATTCTAAAGAAATTAATCTTACATGTTAGAGATACATACTCCTTCAAAGTAAAATTCAATGTAAAAACTTTATAAGCACTGTAATTAAACATAACCAAGTGTTTTTCAGGGGCTTCAAAGGATTAGTAAAAACATAACCAATTTTAACCGTATATTTTGAATAAAAACGTTAAAAATGAATGTACAATATACTTAAGTACTAAAATTAAAATCATTTATTTTATTATAGGTTTGAAATAATTCTCTATACATTTATGCAAATACACAAATACGCAAAAATATCTTTCTTTGCTATTATTTTTCCATACACTGTCATACATAAGAATAATTTTACAATAATAGTATCTATATATTCTGTCAATTTCTATAAAAATTCACTATGTAAATAGAAAATTAAATGAAAAGAAAATAATTTACAAATTTCTTCTTACACATTCTTATAAATTTCACTAAACAGAGGCTTACAATTTAATACCTCAAAAAAAATCTAAATGTTGTTTATATCTAAAAAAAAATAATAAAAAAACAAGAATTTGTCATTATGTTTTATGGCTTTATAAGTCTTTAATTCAATGTTATGTATATTAAATTCAATGTTATTTTTATGTTATTAATCGTCGCATATATATGTTAATAACATTATAACATTTTTCTAACAAAACAATTCATTTAGATAAATTACTAATAAATCAACTATTGAATTTTATTATTTAAATAAAACCGAAAATATTACTAAATTCTATTTTCAAAATTAATATATTATTATCAAATTTTAATAATATTTTAGCATATTAATTCTTTATTTATTTTGAAATTAAATATAAATATAAATATCAAGAAATTCAACGAAAAGATTATTTAATAGTACAACATACGATAATAAATTAGCAGATTAGTTACATAAGGAGATTACATAACGATATTACAAAAATATATCATGCATAAATAATAATTGTATTTGTATACACATACGCTAAAGAAACATAAATAATCGAGAAAAGAAATCTGAATTCAAAAATGATGGAATTTTATTTTAGTATTTTCTTTTTTTTTCATTACACTTAAAACACTAATTTTAAGTTTTTTGACTATTAAATTTGACCATTTACTTTTGAGTTGACAATTTTATAATAATTTCACACTTCTATTTGTTATGCTTCATTTTTTGTAAACCCTTATTGTATATATTATGTTTACATTGAATATGTTTTTTATATGAATCTTTTTATTCAAAAACTTATTTTAATTCTTATAAATATTTATTTTTTTTAATAACTTTAAAATTTTGAAAAAATGAAAAACTGCTGAACAATTTTATTCAATTCTAGAAAGTATTCACCTGTATTCATACCCTCCATAAAAAATGTTATTATTATCCTATGGGCTCATTGGAATCAAAAGGTTTTTAATTTATTTTAAAAATACTGGAATATTTTAATGAATAATATAATATATAAAAGTACGGTATTATTATTTGTTTTTAGTTTTATTCAAATTCTACAAAACTGACTAGAAATCTCAAAAAATAAAATAAAATGTTTGTTTAGATATTTACTTATTTATTTTTTCTATTTAACTACATTTGCACAGTACCTTAAACTACAATCATAATGGCACAATTTCGGTTTGTTGTTTACACATAAAAGTGCAACAACACTTTGTGTATATAGTTACCCCTTAACAATAGTCAAAGTGCTCAAAGAAATAAGAGAAATATATACTTACTCTATCAAATTTGTTGTAATTTCGTAAACTTTCAAAGTACTATTATTTTTCAGTTGTAAATACAAAAATTTTTCAAATATTCTTGAAATTTATTATAAAAATTATTATTTTTATGTTTTTATTAGCATATAACCTTTGAGTGATAATATTCAATATGGTATAACTTATATAAAAGTTCCACATATTTTATGTAAAAAATTGATTTAATTCCAATTATAATAAATAAAATGTTTCCGCAATATACATACACATATAATATATGCGCTTTTTCAGTTGTGATTCTCATATTAGAAGCGGTAATCACTGTTACCTAAATCAATATTAAACGTTAAGCTTATACATTTTTCATTTGAATTATGTTTTGAAGTAGCAAAATAAGAGAGCAAAACTTTAAAAAAAACTCTATACCAATGTATACAAATATTATTTAATTATGCACAGGTATAGAATTTATATATTTTTTTACCTTATTTTTTACTGAAATTCAAATATTCCTTTTTATTTTACTTATAAAATATCTTTGTATGCACATGTATACATGTGTTCATACAGATAGTTCAGAGGAAATCAGAATCAGGAAATAAAGGAAAAGAAGAATATTTATGGGTGTACCCACATAAACTTAAAAATAAAGATAAGATGTTACTTATTACACATATAGTTCACAAACCAAATTATTGATGAAATTTAACTTGAAGAGAAGTTCAATGACGAGAATTTTCACTTACTATGTCTGCCAAAAAATTATTCATATGGAAATTTATTATCATACAATAAAGCAACTTTCATTATAATTTATCTCTGAAGTAAGAAGTATGTATTATAACAGATTGCTATGCACCTTCATTCACATTGTGTGTTTTCACATTGACAGCGAGTCTCTTCACGACAATTTATTTGTATACGCTTCAGATGGCTATGAAAAATATTGCTTACCCACGACCATTACAATAATAAAAATAATTCAAATATTCGTTCATTTAATAAAAAAACATATATAATTAAAAAAAATATTTTATTTCATTTGACTGCGATGCAGCGAATTCCTTTAATTTTCTAAACAATTTTTAATTAATTTAATTTTTAATTGTAAAAATTCGTTTATTTTTCGGATAATTACTTTCTGATAATTCTTTTGTAAAATTCTAATAGAGGTTATTTTCATACCATCTTTGTCGTATTTTTCAAGGCCGTTTATTTTCTGTTAAATAAACCCCAATAAACTGCAAGAATATAAAACAGAAAAATATTTTTGATTTGAGATTGATCTTAAGGCTATATTGATTGCAATATTAATAACAAGGGTTTAGTTTTAGAATTTTTATACACATTACATATATTACTATGAGAAGTATAGTATCAAAGGCAGCTTTCTTCTTTGTTTTGAATTTGTAAGAAATTAAAAAAAAAAATCAGCTGTTAACTTGATAATAGCATTGGAGAAAGTCTTCTTAAAACCCAATCTTATAATTACTAATTATTACTAAGTATAGAATATTAAGTTACATTTTGTGGAAAAAGAAGAAAAAGCTACCTTTGCTACTTAACTATCCTTCATTGTTCATATTATACGTTTATATGAAATAAATATAAATTTACTTCATGATTATGTACGCGTACTTTAAGAAAATTTTTTTCATATATGGTTTTTACCAAAATATATGTATAGCAAGAAATCTATTATATACATTTGTTAGTATTTTAGTTTCACAGCAGTTAGTTCGAAAAAGAATCACAACATAATAACATTAACATTTATACTTGTACAATATATAAATGCATATATATATACATAATGTATAGATATAAAATGAAAGGAAATTAATTTCATTTTCATACGCTCACATTGCTTTAATTTATGAATGTGATGTGAACAAACAAAAATTTCATTTTTGATTCAATTATTTTATAATTAAAACTTTACCTCATAATCGTCTCAAAGATTTTCATTATTTTATAAACACCTTTTTTAACAATTTTCAGAATCACAAATCACTAAAAAGTACTTAAAATTATTTCACTATCGGTGAGGAGGAATACAAGGCGATAAGATAATGCAACCAAAATAATTTTCTTTAGAATATTAATCAGAAATGAACAACTAAAAAAAGTCGTTAGACATACATGTATAATTGCATAATATCGACTTATTCTAATTTGATTGAAATCTGAAATCATTTTTGCCAACAAAAATTTGTATTTTTAAAAAACTATTTATTTTGGTTAACTAAAATATGTGTGAAATGATAATAAAAAAAAGAAATTGAATGCAATGACTTTCATGAATAAAATGATTTAATACTACTATAATATGCCGAGATTAAAAAACATAATTTTGGAGCTTAAAATCAATTATTATTTTAGCCAAAAAAAAACCAGAGTTCATATACTTATTCTGAGATAAAATAGATTAAAAGAAAAAATTATGATATTTTAATAAAAACAATTTTTTCTTTACTTATTCTTCCTAAAAAAAAATATCTGTGACTTGAATTATAATAATAAAAATAGCATACACGAATAATTAAAATTTTTCTAGCTTAAATTCCGTACATATAACATAGAATATAGTACATATACATTTATGTATATTAAAAGGAATTTTGTGCGCGGTATGCATTATTATTATAACATCTTTAATAACTATATGTACGAAGAAAATATTTAGAATGAATATGTTTGATTCATATAAATGCCTTCCAAAACATTCGTCAAACTTCATAAGATTTGTTTGTGAATAAATATCAGAATTCTTTAATTCCAAAATTTTATTTTTAATTTTTTTTTTTTTATTATTGCCGACATGCCAGCAACATGTAAACTATATATACGAAGAAAATTCATAAATACAAAAACCACAATTGTTTTTTTCCATTTTGTGTCAAAAATATTAGTATGTAGTAATAGAATAGATATAACAGCATAAAACTAATATTGTCGATGTTAAAAAGTAAAAGTTTTATATACTCACTCATATGTTTGAAATAATATTTTCATCAAAAATTCTAGGAAAATAATTATGATAATAAAATTTTGTGGCTGATGCATAAATTAAATAAAAAAAAAATAATGGGAATAAATTTATTTTTGAAAATATTTATGTTTTTATAAATATAAATGTATAGGTATGTACGTAATAATGTATGTACACAAATACAAACAAAATAAATAATTAAAGAAATAATTATTAAAAAAAAAATAGAAGAGAGTTTTGTATCTTCAACTTTGACATAATATCACGAAACGAGAATTAATAATATTTAAATAATAATTGTGAAAAAAAATTCTCAAAAAAAAAAGTATTAAACTGCTAATTAAATTTTATTTTCATCAAGAAATTGTCATGCTAAGCTGTTTATTCCGAGAACGATCTTAAATTTAATTCTGATGATTTTATGATGGAAATTCTAGCAGTTTACTGAATTTCCTATAAATTTAAAAATTTCCTGTTAATTAATACATATTTTTATTAAAAAAATAATAATTTCAAAATAATATTAAAATTGTCATGATTTTTTATATAATCATTTTGTAAATAAAATAAGGAAATATATTGCACCCTAAGAAGAGTACTGTCGTAACTTTTAGAACTTGTTTTCAAGATAATTGCATTCAACGGTCTTGTTCTTGTGAGATTGTACATTTTTTTGTAGCACTAAAACTGTTGTTAGCTAAGTAACTACACTAAGCGATGGAAGTTGCGATAGAGTTACATTAAAAAAAGGATTAAAAATATAATAGGAACAAGTCAAAAATTTTTTCAAAGTACAATCTTTTAGTCAGCTTAGCTTTTAACCAAAAACATTATGTGTCTACATAAATACATAATGTATCTAAATAAACTCTTAATGAATTAGATGTGGCAATTTCAATGGAAATTTATAAATTTATATAATTTTATTTCATAGACTTTTTAAGATCTACACTAAGCTGCATATTGATAGAATTCATATTATATTAATAAGATCACAAATCATTTTCTTTCAGTGAACTTACAAAATCCTTATGTATAGTCAAAAATTTATAAAATAAATACGTAGGTTACTTTTTTTTTATATTTTTTATATTTTTATATTATGTTTATATTTTTATATTATGCAAATCTATTTTTTTATGGTTACAAAATATTTTTCTTTCCATATTAAATTTTAGATTTTTAGAGATCCGCGACTTGTATAAAGTATTATATTGACTTAAAAATAAGTTATAATATTTTGTTTATAAGTCATAAAAATTCTTAAAAATATATCTCCATTATGAATGGAGCTCTGAATGTGATTATTATATATGGTGCAATATAACATACAAACAGGTGCAAAACTTCAAGGCCGGGAAGCAGAAACTTGTAAATATATGTAAATATATATGCAAGCTTTTGAAAAAAAAAATGTATGCATATTATGTTTGAGTTTGTATTAATTAATAATATAACGATCTTCAATTAAAATTTAACTTTCTCAAAATAACGGGCACCCAAACAACTTGGTGCAGGGAATCATTGCTTCCTTTCGCTTCCAATAAGTTGTGCGCCTGTTTACGAATGACAAATTTTTTTTATTTCACCATTGGTAATAAACATTAAAAACTTAACCCTATTTCTGTATGAAATTCAAGAAAAGATCTGTTGTAAATGAACTGCCGTATATTACTTTGAACACTCTGAAAACGTTTAAAGTTAAATTTTGAATTCTAGAAATAAATAGATAAATAAAATTTCAGCCTCAAGGACTAAAGGATAAAAATATTTAAAATAAAATCAATGAAAACTATTAAATGCGAAAACTTTTCAATTTTAAGTATCATAATGATCAATATTTAAAAAAAAAGAAATAAATTTATTAATAAAAAAAAACTTTTCCTATTGTTACTGATTTTCTATCATTTCAATAGAAAAATAATTCAAGGAAAATTTTCATATAATAATAATAATTCTTTTTTCATACAATTTATATTTCGAGCACATCATGAATTAAATTCTGACTTTATAGCACAGATATAAATTTCAAATATTTTTACCAAATTTAATTGATATTATTTATTACTGTAAAAAAAATTCAAACACTAAATAAGACCGATTTTATAGCCGTCCTAGAACATTTCCATTTTTCAGAACCTTTATTGAGTATAAAACATAAATTCATGAATTTGTTTTTTTTTTTTTTCATATAAAATATGCTCACAGTAAGGTATCAAAGAAGCTTTAACCGATTACATTTATAAGACTTGGGATAGTTTCGAAAAAACAAATAAATATTATTTCTTTGATCAATTATTTATTATCAGTCAACTCACAAATTAAACACATATTAAAAGCAATATAATTTTAATACATCCTATATATAAATTTAAAAACTAAATTAAAAGTAAGTTAAAATTTTAAAAAATATATCTAATATAATACCCAGCTATAATACCGATTTATTTTTTGCTACCATTTTTAGGTCTCGATAGTTTTTAGGTCTCCAAAATTAAAGAATTATACCAATTCCAATTTTCTATAATATCAGTTAATGTTTAATGTTATAAATGTAGTATAATTTTTTGATGAAATATTCAGAAATCAAAGTTAATACTTATAGTAAGTCAACTTATAATGTTTGGAGGTTTGATGTTTAACTTATATCAATCATTTGTTCAAGCTTAATTATTAAAATTTAAAGTAAATTTTAATTTAAAGTCGTCTAATATTTATTTATCAATATGACAAAATAAATTTAATAAATAAAGTCTTTCCAATGCAACTAACTGGATAGATTCAATATTGCTTTCGTTTTCTAAACTCTCAAGAGAAATAAAATTTATTTTAATACCAGCTTGTTAATTTATTTCTGCATACTCAACAATTTTATTGAAAATATTCTGCATAAAAAATGTCTTTTTTTTATTTTATATTTTAGAATTTTGAAACCCCTAGTGAGGTATTAAAAATCAATAGTGTACCAAAGGTTTTTTTTGTTCATAAATTAATAAAATTTTGAACTTTGAATTGAATAGGTACTTAAAATTTGAGATTAAAAAATAATATAGGAATATTTGAATAAATGTTATATTAAAACAAAACAAAAAAAAGTTATAACCATTTAAAAATTTATAAAAACAGCAATTTGAAAAACTTTTTAATTGATTTTGATGCTTCAATAGTTTTATTACTAATATTAAACATAAAAAAAATCTCTAACAAATATTATTTTTATGTTTGAAAAAAAAAAAGATTTATACGAGAGTACCAGTTGGAGTTACCATAACAATAATCTGACGCAATGTTTTTTTATTCCCTATCTTTTTGAGGAATTTTCGTTAAAGGGATTAAAGTTTAAATTAGAAATTTTATAATATAAATATTATTACATAAGAAATAAATAAGTACAAGCCAAAAATACTTGTTTTGCGGCGATATTCAAGACTCGTTAGAATAAAATTATATATATTTTGTTTTAATTCTGATATTTTAATATTTGACGAATTATTACTGATAAATTACCCTATTATATATTTGTGTTTCCGATGATTATTAAAATTCGAACAAAAATAAAAAAAATTGATAAGCTTATCTATAAGTTAAATATTTTTTTGCCGATAACATTATGTTTTTAATTAATTTAAGACAACTGAGAGTATTTATTATCTTTATTAAACAGCTGAACTTATTTTAATACTAAAATAATGTGCTATGTCATGATATAATTATGATATCGTCTATTCATTATTATTTTTCGTTTATTATCTAAAAAATAAGCTAAGATTGTAATTGACCAATTTTCCAGAAAATTGTTGTTATTTATTTATTTAATAAATCGACGTTTCAACCTCTAGTTTAAGGTTCTTACCAAAATATTCAAAATTAAAGTTTTTCTTACTTTAAAATAAAAATTCAAGAATAAAAACACAATAATACATTGATACATTAATTTAATTTAAATAAATATATATATGATAATACAAGATTATTATGTTTTAATTGGGAAAACTCTCAGAACAAAAATTATCTATTTCATTATCGTTATTTATTGTTTTAATAATAAATCCAAGTTGATCTCTTCGATTTTTGTTCCATTTTTTGTTATTCTAATGCGTTTAATATTTGTTGAATCTCCTGTGTTTTCTGGGAAAGCTTCAGTTCCAAATAAAAGCCGGCTAAAATTTAATGGAAAATTAAAAATGAAATTAGATAACTGAAAAAGAACGTGTCATAATAACAATATATACCCAGTTGATGCAAATACATCCAGCATTTTAACAAAATTGTTAGAAATATTTATCTCATCGTCTCGAAATTTGTATTTATCTCTCGGTGGGTAGTTGAAAATCAAAAAGACGTCATCTCCATGAACAGTTCCTAAATTAAGAATATTTAAAAATTTTTGCAAATATGAAATTTAAATACTCTTTTAACAATGACCTTCCAATTTTCAGATAAACTGGTATTAAATTAATTTTCAAATAAAAAAAATGCTTACCGAATTTAATATCTGTTCTTTCCGAATATAAATTTCCAAGTCCAAAAGAAGCCGGATTATCATAAATATAGGAATAAACTGGACTATTCCCATTATTTTTATGCAGCATTAATGACTCTAACATTGTATCTTTTACAAGAATATCCGTATATAAATTAGTCAAATTTCCAAATGTTTCCTCATCAATTTCGTTTTCCAAATAATAATTTTCTTTTATTTTCTTAGTAAATTTTATCTGATCTTCGAGGCTCATAGTTTCTTTATAAAATAAAATTGTAGGTATAAGCTCATCGAATCTTTTATTTAAATCTTCCAGTTGCAACTCGCCATTGTCCTTATATTTTAAGAATTCAGAGGAACTTATAGCTCCATCTTGAGCACCATAAGAAGCCAACCAGGGAATAGAAGCAATTTTTCCAGACTTAATTAATTTTCTGGGGTGATCTGCGATAAAATAATCCTTGTTATAAGAGTTTTCTACCACTGGTCCAAATATTCTGAATGGATTATTAGTATACACGAACAATTTATTTAAACTTCTTACTATTTCTTCGCCTGATTTTGATTGTAAACATTTCTTAATCTCAGAAAAGATGGTGCAATTCAAGTGAAAACCTAGATTGATAGCGTTTTCTTTCGGATTATTAACTATTACCCATGGATTTAATGCTGATCCACTGAAAGAAACAGCTGAATTAACAAGTTTCTCAATACCTGGTTTAAGTAATTGAAGCTCCACACTTGCGGCACCTGCTGAAAAACCAGCCATTAAAACTTTTGATTTATTTCCGCCAAATGATTCTATATTATCATGAACCCATTGTAAAACTAATCGCTGATCTTTAAGGCCCATATTACCGGAAATCTCACTATCTCCAGTTGATAAAAATCCCATTGGACCCAATCGATAATTGAAGTTGACCAGGATTACCTTGTTATACTTCATCAAAATATCCTCTTTTTGCTCATCACCTGAACCGTACATAAACCCTCCCTGATGAATAAACACAATAACTGGCAACAGTTCTTCGGGCTTTAAATTTGGCGTGTAAACATTTAAATATAAACAATCTTCGGATCCAGTAAATCGATCTGTATTCGGTGGCTCAACATAAACTTCTAATCTCGTACACGTAGAGGCTGCTGTTTGTGCAACACGAATACCTTTCCATGAATTACTAAACTTTACAGGCGATTCAAATCGTAAATTTCCAATTGGTGGCTGAGCGTACGGTATCCCTTTAAATGAGTAGTAATTTCCATGAAAATTTCCTAATAATTTTCCATTAGAAATTTTGACAATTGGTGCTTCACAACTATCTTCACAACAAATCAATTTGCAAAATATAAATAATACTAAAAATTTGAACAGAATAGGAGACATCTTTCGATTAGAAAGGAAAAAAAATTACTAAAAATTGTTTGTTTTTTTTTGCACTCTTATCATAATTATTAAAATAATTTTATTTGATAAATTTCCGAATCGTTGAACTAAATAGTATTACCAGATTAAATCAGCGGGTCGGGTGATTAAAAATGTTGGCGTTCTTTGTACATTATAGGGAAAAATTGCTTTAAATATAAATAAATTATTTTGGTATTAAAGATATATTTCAGAAAAAATGAGTTCGACAATGAAGCTTAGTTTACAGATTATAGATACTATGATTTTTTAAGTTTATAATTATTATTTATTTATTTTTTCAGGTAGTAATGAATGAAACCCAACAAGCTTCTATTATTTTTTACAAAAATATTATATTCAATAAAAATGTTTTCGATGATTTTCTGATTTTAATTTAAATTTACAATTTAAAAAAAAACAAATTTCTGTGTGAGTTTTAGAAAAAATCTACAATTACAAGTTTTTAATTATGTATGTGGGACAAAATCAAACCTAAGGGAAAATTGTGTCGGCGGTATTTGAAAAATAAAAAAGTAATAAAAAAAGTATCAAAAGCAATTCTTATATCCACCAATATTTAGTTTATTTTATTATAAACCTAAATATTAATAATAATTAATAATTTTTGGAAGAAATCACTTTTTTTTTTAACTTTGAAAAAAAGCTTGCATTATGTCTCCATACAAAATTTGTTGTCGGCAAAAGAAAATTTGAACTATTTAAGTGCAATAAATTATATTTTTTTAGCTTAAGTACAAAAGTAATTATTGGACAGTGTAAAATTATTTGTTCTATTTTTAAGATCAAATTTTGGTGTCTGGCTGTCCCTTCATTGTATCGGTTTTTTTACTGTTTTTGGTTGTCGGTGTTTTTTCTAGCTCATGATATTTTAAGGAAAATATGCATTTTTAGTTAAAAACGAAAAAAAAAAAACAAAAATAAATTTACAAAACGGTTACTAATTTATATAAAAAATTAAATCCATGTAAATTTTCTAAAAAAAATTTTTTTTTTTTTGTTTTTTAGAAGAAAAATGGTAAGTAAAGTTTTTGATTGTCAGGAGTGAGAATATACTTTTTTGACAATTTATTCAAAAAAAAAGGAATATTCGAAATTAAAACACAAAGGGAGTGTTTATTATTTAAATGATGACCATGTATTGTCAACTTTTTCAAATTATTCCAAAATAATTAGTAATTTTTATTGATTTATAAAAATTACATGATATGTCATGAGTAAGAAATTTTAATTAATAGGAAATTTTTCTACATTTCATAGACCGAAAATCGAAAGCAAAGAGGAAGCAATATAATACCAGATATTTGGCGACAATAAAATATAAATCCGGAGCGATACGAGAAATTTAAGAACAAAAAATGTGAAAATGAATGCAAAAATAAGAAAACAAATGTATTTCGAGATTTATTCAGATTCCGAGTCAGACTAAATTTTTTTTCTCTAATTTATAATGTAATTTTTTTATATATATAATAATTGCAATAAAAAAATAAAAAACATTAAATAATAAAAAAATTTCGAGATTTTTCTTTTTTTTTTTTTCTAGCTCATGACAAATTTTTCAATTTTTATTTAAAAAAAGCCAAAAAAAAATTTTTTTTAGATAACCATCAAATTATTAAGATAGTCAACTAAATTTTGCACAAGATTAGACTATTTTCAGTGCTTCTGGTGTTTTTTTATTTTTGAAATTTTTTTTTTGCTTTTTTCCACAAGGTTTGATTTTGTCCCATGTACAATGTACCTAAGTGTGTATTATCTTTCAAAGTTCTTTCCTGATAGAACAAATTTTTATGATATTATTATTATTATTTAACATAACGTTAGTGAAAGAAAAACTTTTTAATTAACTACCTAATATGAAAAAATCATCTAGTTGCAAATGTACTTACATGATGCATTCTGTACCTTCAAAATTCAAGTTTTTTAATGAAATAAAAAAAAAAATTAATTGCAAAACATTTTAATACTTTACTTACGGAAATTATCTTACGTGCAAACTAATTATGTTCTTTTTTTTTTCAAAAAAAAAACACATGTAATAATTTGCTATCAAAACTTTTGTATAATGTACGTAATCAGATTGAAAAATAATATTTACACATAGTATGACTTAAAAACTTAAAATATTTTGCCTTTTTGTGATGTAAATATTGTCGTCATATAAAACTGAAAATATATACCTTTTTATTACATTATTCTCATTAAAATTCATCGATTTTATGTAAAGAATTTTACTTTTGTTTTAAAGAACATAAAACTTTATATGGTCTTTTGAAAAATGTTCAATATAGAAAAAGATTTTAATTGGCCCTCATATTCTGGTAGTGTTTACTTTTCTACATAGATACATACTAGTGTGGATCGATTTAGTACTAAAAATATTTTTTTTTAAATTTGAAAACGCCCGGGGTCCTAAAAGTTGCGAATGGGCCTAAAACTAATGTCTAAAAAATTTTAGCTCAATCGGAGTTTATCTTCTGCCTCCAACTTACCTTTGAAAATTTGGGAGAAGCCATATATGGGAAAATCAAAAAAAAATTGGAAACATTCACGAACTATTTCTTTTTGAAGATTTTTACCCTAATCTACTATAATATAATGTAGATTACAAAATTACAACATAATAACCTACTTAATGAAAAGTTAGAGTCTGCACTTTTTATTTCATACAAAAATTAATGTTTTTGTTAGGCGTTAGGGGAAGTTCAAACGAAAGTTGGAGGCAGAAAATAAAATCCGATCAACTTGAAACTTTCCGCGTATTGTTTTTATAACTAATCGCTTCGATTCGCCCCCCGGGCATGTGAGAAATCGAAAGTTTTTTATTTCGATCCACCATAATACATACACCTTGTAAATATTTTCTAAAAATTCGAAATAATATGATCAATTGGTGACTTTAAACAAAAAAAAAATTAGTGAAGGTATAATTTATTGGTTCCCTTCTTTACTTATGAATATTTTCCAAAAGTATCTTGTAGTAGCAAAATTTCCAGGAAGCTTCAATACATATATTTTCAATCTCAATGAAAAAAAATTAAAAGAAAAAACAAAATCAACTTTAAAAAATTCTTACAGAAATTAATATTTGTTCTTCTCCAGTATAAACTTCCAATTATCAAAAAAGATATAATAACGAAAGTAACTAGTTCACTCAAAATTAATCTAGCTAACATAAATTCTGCATGAAAGCAATTATTACAGTCCAGTAATAATTGCTTTCATGCAGAATTTATGTTAGCTAGATTAATTTTGAGTGAACTAGTTACTTTCGTAGCACGATTAATGTATATAAAAGATATTAGTATTTAAATTTAAATTTTTTTCTCTTAACTGTTTACAATACTTATATTACATATTTTAAAAAAAATAATAAAAAGTATAAAAAAATTAAATTATCTTAAAAAACATAAGGGATTCTTAAAATTTCCAAAAATGGATGTTTTTTAGCGGAATTTGAATTTATTTTCAAAAAAATTATTGTCATTCATTTTTCTACACGTAATCGTCGCAAAAAATCATTATTGATAAAACTTACATTTGTTTCTTAATATAATATAAAACATTCACATATTATCGTCTGCTAAGAAATGAAACAAGGTATGACATTTATACGTCATTATTTGACAATAGCACCATTCGATTCCTCGTACTCGATTTTATAAGTACAACTACTTTGAAATATTTTTAATGTTGATTAAAATGTGTTTTTTAGATGAAAATTCTACGCTACTTGATATTTTTTCATACGTTTTTTTTAATTTTCAAATCTTTAAATTCAAATTACTCGAAACTACTTTTCATTATACGTTGTTTCATTTCTGAGCAGGCGTTATAATACACATAAAAATGTAAGTATATATTTTTATTATGCGTTTTCGAATCCAAAATCTGTTCAACAAATAAATTTCACTGTTTTCAAATACAATTTTCTCCAAATTTTAATAAAAAAAATTCTTTTATATACCTACATTATTATGTTTGCATATATTGCATAGACAAAAAAAAAGGGTTTGTAGAAGGATTTTTTTAATATTTAAACTGACACTAGAAACATTAAAGAAAAATTAAATTTTTGTAGTTTCATTCCAACGTCGAAATAAAACTAGAACTTTCATATTAATTAAGTTTTCTATTTATTTCTGTTTATTCTACCGTACAGCATTAATATGTGATTTTTCTGTTCTTTTACTATGTGTCCTGAAATAATTAACTTAGAAATTTCTCTTTCTTTGACCAAATATTTAATAGTACAGTGATCTTAGTACAGACTTGCACGATTTTGTTTTTACCACTAAAATTTCGCATTGCGCGGTAAAAGTTTCGCAGCAGCGCGTTTTTTTGTAAAAAAATTTCCAGAACGTTACTACCGTGCAGTTCGAGGGATTACTGTATAAACATTACGAATATAAAACAATTGACATTACTATTCAGAGAATTAAAGACCTTGAATTATTTTACATTAGCCTAGGTTTATTTGTATAACATAATTTTTTTTCCGTTTCGTTTAGACACTAAATATTTTTGGAAAATAATAAAAATCTGAGAATTCTAGTATTAAATAAAAAATAATAATTTTGTTTCACATTTTCACATAATCATTATAAATTCCACACAGATTTTAAATTCTAAAATCTATGAAAAAGAAAAAAGAACAAAACAAAATTCAAAATTTGATATCATTTTTTAATTTTACAAATAGTAGTATTATTTCTTTGGTTTCTAACCTAAAAATGCAATTTTCAGTTGCGTTTTTATTTATTTTAAAACATTCAGTGTACACAATTTATATTGAAAACAATGCAATAATTTCGCTGAATGGATCGAAATCTTCATATATCTACATATATCTACAATCTACATAATATATTATTATAATTATTAAAAAATACTTTCAATCAAATTTAATTAATTAATTTTATATTTTTATTTTGAATACTGAAATGTACACTTTCTCATTTTACATACAAAGAATATATAATACAAATTAGTGCTTCACCATAAAAAAATTGAAATTTAATTACTTAATATTGAATTGACACAACTTCCTTACAATCCTTCAAGCTTCAACTAAAAGTTCTGCCGGATTTCTCAAAAAATTTATGTTATCATAATTAGGTTGAATCATTTCGGTACCCTAGAATGTTGAAAGGTTATAACTTATAACTTATTTCATTATTTATTATCACAGTTATCATAATAATGTAATTTGAATGAAGCAAATTTTTGAAATTTATAATTATAATTTGTTTTCTTTTAATATAGACTGTAGGCTCATATTCTATTACCAGCAATACTAACCTCAACGTAACCTTTACATAAAAAAAATCCTAAACGTTCACATAACGTTTCAAATGTAGGCCTCTCAAATGGATTTAATTTCCAACAATCAAGCATCAAATTATATAAAATATTGTTTGAAAACTCTGGTTTTTTCAATCTATATCCATTATAAAGTTTTTCTAAGAAATGTTCATCAATAATTTCAATATCTGAATATGGAGCTTTGGCTAATGAAAACAGCTCCCATAAACATACTCCATAAGACCATATATCACCTTGTGTGGTAAGTCTTTGATCTTCAATAGCTTCAATTGCATACCATCTTACTGGAAGTGGTTGTTGGTCCGAAAGTTTTTTATAATTCTCATTTTCATAAACACGTTTTGCTAGTCCAAAATCACAAATTTTTATTATAAAGTTACCAGTCAATAACAAATTCCTAGCCGCCAAATCACCATGTATAATGTTCATTTGACTTAGAAAGCTCATTCCATTCGAAATTTGGACAGCCCAATTTATCAGGTCCGTAGTATTAAAAATAATATTATCGTTTTTTGAAAAATTTGAATCCATGTCGCTCATTTGCACTAAAATTAGGAAATATTTAGATGATTGATTGTTTGGAATATAATAAAAGGTAAAAATAGGTAAGGAATGAAATTATAGTGAACGAATTATTTACTGAACAGAAAATAATTTCGAAAATAACCAGTGTATTTTTGAAATAATCGCAATAGGTTCGAAGATCCTATATTTTATTTTTTGTCCTTAAAAATGTTTTATCATTATTTATTATCTATTTATTTTTAATATACAGATATTTTATTGCTCAGAACATTTATCTTAGAAAACTTTATTATAGACATACGTATAGAAAATCGAAAAATTTTCCATCTTTTTCATTCCCAGACGAATTATACCTAGAAGTTTAAATTTCAACTGAAAACAGTAACATTAAAGATTTACCTACTTCATGTTTATAACTTCGAAAAAGAACTGCACCTCTGTACTTACTTGAAGACATGGATAGATTTCTATCCCTTGGGAGAAAAACTTCATCCTTTTCGTTTTGCGTATGACAATATGTTTCAAATTCCTCAACTTTTTCAATTAAGTTTGACCTAATCAATTAAGCTTAATTTATTAAATAAGATTTAATCAAAAATATCAGAAAAATAATTTCTAAAGTTCTTACCTCGAAATTGATTTTAAAATTATTTTATCTGTTTTAGAATCGATTTGATCAACAAATGAGTTTCGTTGTAATGTTAAGAAATTATGAAGAGCTCCATATTGACAATATTCAACAACAACCATTAATTCACCTGACGGCGACGAATAAAAAATACATTTACTGAATTCTATTACATGCACATTATTTCCACAATACAATGTACAAATATGTAATATATAATATATATACATGTACAGTATAACATATTTTAAAACCGTTATACACTTCTATATTAATTTCATATATTTTATGGAACTTTTATATAATCTTAGTTTTCTATCATAAATTATACAAGATAGTTGGAGAATATATGAAAAATATATTGTATTTTATAAAAATGCAACATATCGAATAAAATCGAACATTACACAGAAAAAAATTTGCTCGTACTAATAACTAAATAATTCGTTAAAATCAACGAAAAATTCGTTATTTTGGCTACAACGAACATTTCGTTGAAAAAAGCTCGTACTTCGTTAAAAAAGTTCGTTATACCCCAAAACCCAAAACCTTTCAAATTCTTCAGCAAAAACACCGCAAATACGAAAGAAAAAATTTACTAGACCAAATTTTTTTTTCATTTATTTAATTTTTTATTTATTAATTTTTTATTTTATTTTTTTTTATTTTATTTTTTTTTTATTTTATTTTTTTATTTTTTTTATTTTTTTTCTATATTTTTTATTTTTTTTTTTTTATTTTATTTATTTTTTTTATTTATTAATTTTTTTTATTTATGTTTCTATTTTTTTATTTATTTTTTAAATTTTTTTATTTAATTTTTGTTTAATAATTTTTTTTATGCCCGCTTGTGGCTTCGAACCACTGTCCTAAACATTGCAATCCATCAACTCTGCCACTGAGCTATGAACTAAATTTACGGCAATGTGTAAAATGGAAAATATAAGTTCTGTATGGATTGAAATTTTTGTTTCCCGTATTTAACGATAACGAACTTTTTTAACGAGTACTAAAAATGAAAAAAATGTTCGTAATAAGAAAATAAACGAAATTTACGTTACAAAAACGTAATTATTCATTATTTTTCGTTATCTTAACGAGATGTCATTAACGAACTTTTTTGACGTAATGAGTACGAGCAAATTTTTTTCTGTGTACAAATATACAAGATTAATAGAATCGAAAACTGCTGAAACTTAGATTCGTCATTCGTAGAGGTAAAACAATTTTGGAATAATATTCCATATTTAAAATTAAGGAACAAAATTTATGAAACGAAAAAATATGCAAATGCCGTGTTATATTTGATGTAAAAAACAAAACTTTAAATAAAAATTTGGCTATTTGTTTTATCGAAAAAAATATTTGTTGAGTTGCAATTTTGTAAAATATGATATGTGTTTCATAAAAACTCGTTATATCTTGTATTTTATGATAAAAAAAACCAAGATGATATAATAGTTCCAAATGACACAATATAGCAACATAAGTTCAGTACATACATTATTTTATTGCCTACTTTTGTATAATGTTTTTGTGACGGCCGCTATAAGCGTTATTATGTTTGGGTGACTCCCAATGTATTGAAGCATTTTTAATTCTGCACTCAATGCTCTCAGAGTTTCGGTATCACTGCCTGCCTTTAGCATTTTTGTAGCAACAATTCGCATTTTTTCTTGTTGTGTTTTAAAACAGCTTAGAATTGTTGATTTTTCTTTAAGAACGCCTTGATATACTGCACCAAAAGCACCTTGTCCCAAAAGTTTACCTGTCATTGATAAAATTATTTTGTAATCGCAAATATTTGATTATTATAGACATTTCAAAATCTACATAAAAACTATACATATAATATTTAGTACAACCAAATTTTATAAAATACCTACGTATAAAAAATTACTCAACATACCAATAACTATTCTTTCAGGCGATATTTCGTAGCTTTCGTCATATGGTAATAAGTCGGCTTGTTGGTCTATTGTTAAATCGGGATTTATCGACTGAAGTTGACCGGTAACAAAATGATTAATGCCAAGGGATTTTAATTGTTTTTTCATCTGGAACAGTTACATTTATTTGAAATGAAAAAAAAAAATTTAGAAGTTAATAAAAAATTAAAATATATATTTAATAAAAAACAATATTCGTACTTACTCCTTAAATACTCTCTCTCTGAAAAAAATTATATTTTGATTTTTGTTTCGACTTGATTGTAAAAACATGGATTGAATCCGATTTTTATCAAACGTGTTTCAATAATTAATACATTGCATATTATATGTAGATCGAAACAAATTTTAAGCCTTAGTGCGAATATAGTATAAGTTATTTTGCTTCACTTTTCACTTACCTTGTTCAATTGATAATATTTTATTGAAAGAAATATAATTAAAATTAAAATCGAAATTATGATAAAAATGACCAAAGAAAGTATGAAAATTTCTACCCAACTATTAGAAGCTGCAAAGAAATATATCATTACATACACATAGTGATAGAGTGCATATACATATTTTCGGCGAAACTTGCAAAATGAGTAAATCTTAAATTATAGTTCTTCAGAAAACAAAAAAAAAATACATTTCTGTTAAGCCCGGTTTTCACGATCCAAGTATACTTTGTCCAAGTTACTTTGATCAAAGTAAGTTGAGTAGTGTCCTACTCTACTTTGATCAAAGTTGACTTTGACACCTGTTTACACGATCAAAAAGAGCGTCCAAGTCGATTTGGCCAAAGTGTACTTGGATCGTGAAAACTGGGCTTTAATGAAGAATCATAATTTTCCATAGATTTTATAATGTGCTACGATGGTTTAATTTATTGAGTAATCAACTTTAAAAATAACCAAAAAATTATGACACATACACATCTCAAAAATCGATGAAAATGGATTTATTCATCCAGTTTCGTCTAACATTATGGATAACAATTATGCTAATTTCATTTTACCTGTATATAGAATAATTCTAACAGGCGTTAAGTAGTCAAAATTTTCACCAGTTTTATCAAGTGCCAATTTACATTGATAATATGCAGTTAGATTTTTTATCGATCCTTTTTTGAAAACCAAAACAGATCTGATTGAATCTCTTGTCCGAGAAATTTTATTAAGAATGATTTCAATTCCTAAACGAAAGAAAAAAATATTAGCAATTAAAAACAATAATTATAGTCATAGAAATATAAATAAATAAAATCGTTTTGATAACGAAATATGAGCAGTAATTACTAAATATTAATTACAGTGCTACGTACATACCAGTAGTATTAGTTATGTTGCAATTCTCTTTTTGATCAACGATTTCGCACCAGAAAATTTCGTAGTATTTAGGATGTATTCCTTCACAAGTAAAATTAAATTCGGGGTCAACATCCTCAATCACATAAAATGTGCTATTAAATTCTCCACGACTAGAGTACATAATTCGTGGACTAGGCAATTTTCCAATTGTCAGAGGAAATAAATAATTCTTGGTAGTATAATTATTTTTTGCGGTACAAGATATGACAGCTGAATTTATAAATTTTTTATTTTTAAAATGAGCAATACTAGTTTGATAAAATGGTGTTATATGGATTAGTTCTCGGGGATAATGAAGTTCAACTACATCCCAATTAGGATAAAATACATCTTTTGGGTCATGATATGGGGACATAAATGGATTCACATTCCAATAAATTTTATTTATAGGTGGATATGAATAAATTTCGCATGTTGCATTACCAATTAATCCTGATTGCAAATAAACACCTTTACGTGGAAGTATATGAATTCCTGTAATTAAATTAATAATGAGTGTAACAAGTCTAACTGGTTCTAATTCGAGATTATTTTTTTATATAAACTAATATCTAAAAAAAACTATTTTTTTTTGAGATCCTAGATTTCATTTCGTTTTTTAAATATTACACACCATTCACACTGTTTGTATTTTTTCTTATTATTCTTTTATAATATTCCTGTCAATTATTTGTATAATTTTTTGACAGTTTGTATGAAATTTTTAAAAATTCATTAACAACAAAAAAAAGGAAAAAATAATGAAAAACGGGCGAAATATAATATGTAAGTTCCGAAAAATCAGTGTGGCAGAAAATTTTCACTACTTACCCTAACTATAAATAAAGGTAAATATCTAAGTATGAATTAATATATGTATTTTTAAGCATAAATATCTATAAAAATTATAAGTGCATACCTTTTAGAAAAATTTCAAATGTTTTTTTCTTTTCGAAATAACCATTTGATATTGTTAATGTATAATTGCCACTATCCATAACACTAGGATTATTGTAAAATAAATATATTTCATTTCCAATTACAAAAACCAATCTTTGTTCTGAAAAATCAAAAAAAAAGTGGAAGTATTTAAAATGAACAAATATAAAAATGTATGTATATATATTTTTTTTCCAATTTTCTATTACCTGTCGAAGAATTCAGTTCAATTGATTTAAATTCACAAAGTGCTTTCGGTTGAGGCTCGGCGCTAAAATTCCCCAAAAAAATACTTTTTATTTCATCAGTGGCAATAATAGTCGATGGCACTCCGTTGAAATTCAAAAATGGTTTTACTGGAAAATATATAAAAATTTAAGTCATTATAAAATATTGTCCATAATAATATTTAGCATTTTAGATTATTTTTATTAAACGATTATCAGTATATCAGTACTTCTCAAAATAGGCGGCGCTATAGAGGACCGTAAAAAATTTCCAAAAAATATAAATAAGGTTCCTCTTAAAATTCTGCATTATTAACTTTTAACAAAACTTTCCAGCAAAATTTTTCAGCTTTTATTAAAAAAAATTCATTTTATTTTTGATAACTTTTATTAATAGGTATATAAATTTTTTTCTCAATTTAGGAGAGTACGGCACAAAAAAGTTGCAAATCGCAAGATTAATTGAATAAATAAAAAATCAGTCTTCATAAAAAATCAGTCTTCATAAATGTGAGATCCAAAGAATACGTATGAATTTTTTCAGACGTTTTTGATTGAAGCTATTGCACCCTCCAAATAAATGTTCGACCAAAAATATATACAGATATATTTATGTTCAAAAATCTACTAATTTTTTTTCATTTTACATTCATTTGATTTTTTACACTAAAACATACAACTGCAGGTACTCACTTATTGGTGCGATTAAGGTGATTTGGAAAATTTGATCTCCATGAATTATTTTGCAGGTATAATTCAATTCAGTTTCATCATCAGTAAAATCTCCTAATATAAGTTCGTCGCTTATTGCGAATGAGTCATGTTCTTTAAGTCCGCGGCACTGAAAATGTTAAAAAAAAAAGTTTCTGTTATGAACTAACGTCGCCTAATAACTTCGCCTGAAAGAGGCCTTAAGGTTTCATAAGAAAGCAGTGCCGTCACAAAGCGGCCATAATAAGTGGTGGCTGACGTTAATATAAAGTGGTGGTGGTAGTGAGTGGTACGTAAAATAGCGGTGTCATCATTTTATTACGATCGTAAATTAATTAATTAAAAAACCATTATAGTCATAGTAACAGTTTTCAAAGAAAAGTTCATCAATTTAAAAGTTCAATTCCTTTTGAAGTTCACATGGTTACATATATATATGATCACTTTTTTACAGGAGTTTTCTTATACGTGTATTATACTTCATAAAATTGAAAAATTGAAGAATTAAGTTAACTACGGACCAATTTTATCGAAAAATGATCCTACGAACGCCGTGGAATAGACATCTTATTGTTTGGCCAACTCTAAGATATATTGCATACAAAAGCATTGACGAGCAACATGCTGCATTAGATCAGGCTTTCCTTCCATTTTTATAAATCAATACACCAAATAACTAAATAATTGTCGGTATCATCGCTCACCAAATTATTCTATTTAAAAGAAATTTACTAGAATATCTTTTAATAAATTCATTAATTTTTTTTTCCACTTTGTTCTTCTGTTAATTTTGCATCTTGCTTTTTCTCAGATTTTTTATTAAAGATGTAATGTAAAGCCGCCTGTATAACGACACCGCTATCTTATTTAGGAAATCAATTTGTTTATTGTAAAATTCATAAGGAAAATTTAAGTAATGAAGTTACAACTGAGAAATAAGGATAAATTAAATTTTTTTTGAACGATTTTACTAAATATGTATGCCAAAATATTTTTAATTTTACCTTATAGTTCCAACAAAGTTCCAATTCATCATAAAGTTCATTTCCCGCAAAAACGCAATAAATCACTGCTACCGCATTCGTGTAAATTTTTTGGGATTCCTGATTATGTTGAATTACTCTAAGGTCAAACTCGGGAGAGCAAAGGATATGTGCGCAAAATATTATAACAATAAATATTAAAAAAAATAATAATTTTTTATTCATTTTAACTGCTTAGTTTGCACTTAATATTGAATTATAATATAAAAAATGTATTGAAATATTATTGGAAATATTTATGCTAAATAACCATTATCTTGTGGTTTAACTTTTATACATTGAAATTGCATTTCAATGATATAAAATAAATGTTAAGTGCAAACAAATGCAGTGCAGTGGTATGGAAAATTTTAGAGTCGGTAAAAAAAAATTTCAGAAATAGGTATTCCAACATTTCTTCAACACTACCTTAAAAGGGTCTTGGAATATATGTGATTTTATGCAGATTTACATAAGGCGTTCATAGAATATAATTCATAGATCTGAATCTTTTACTTCTTTCTCGTTGTTACACCTTCGAGGGATTTTTTTTTTGTATATAAGTCGAGTCTCGTTCGCCTTTGTTAAAAATTAGAATTTGTTAGTCCGACTTAACACAACTATGGTAATTTTAAAACAACTTCTGCGTACTAACTTTTATTATAGAGGGATATAGAAATACATATTTTTTTTTTACTAAAATTTTTTACTTGTCACTCATATTTAATTTATTAATTCTAGTTCCTATGATTAATTCATTTTAAAAATTTGAAATAAAATTTAGTCTAAAATTATTTTTATTTTGAGTGCTTCTATAAGCTCAGAAATTTGTAGTCGATATTTATTATTGAATTAGAAAACCTGACGAATTTAAATAAATAACAAATAAAACATCAACTTTAAAGTATTTCTTCCGTGTAAAAGAGTTTTTTTTTTCATAGAATTGATTATCCATCTGTAAATATAATATTATAATGGTAAAACAATTTTTATTTCAAGACACTGATACATGCGTATCTGCTTCAATATAATAAAAAATATTTAACAATTTCATTTTTCTGTATATCGTGATACTACGAATAATAATAAAAGTCATCATTATTGTCACCTTTAAAAACAAAAATTACATAAATAATAGATCAGGCATATCTTTAAGATTTTTCACAAAACTGAGGAAACCTTCTATCCAATCTCACTTTCTTCCATCCTTTTAGAATTAGAAGAAAAGTTTTCCATAAACTGCTCTGTGTTATCGTAATCATGTTCAATAATTTCACTTCCCTAAAATTTTTTATTCAATTAAGGTAAATTTTACATAATAGTACAATCAAGTTCACAATTTAAAATAAATTTATCACTTTGGCAAACTTCTATAATGTTCGAAAAAATAACAAACTGAAATTCTCTTACTAACCTCAACGTATCCTTTATTTGAAAAATTCACAAAACTTTCATATAAAGATTCAAATGTAGGTCTCTCAAGAGGATTTAGTTTCCAACAGTTTAGCATCAGTTTATATAAAATCTTGTTTGAAAATTCAGGTTTTTCCAATCTGTATCCATTATAAAGTCTTTTAATAAAATTGGTATCAATACTTTCAATTTCTGAATATGGAGTTTTTCCCAATGAAAAAAGTTCCCACAAACATACACCATATGACCATATATCACCTTCAGTAGTAAGTCTCTTATCTTCGATTGCTTCAATTGCGTACCATCTTATTGGAAGTAATTGTTTCCCGGAAAGTTTTTTATAATTTTCATTTTCGTACACACGTTTTGCTAGTCCGAAATCACAAATTTTTATAATGAAATTATCAGTTAATAGCAAATTCCTCGCAGCCAAATCACCATGTATAATTTTCAATTTTCTTAGAAATTTCATACCATTTGCAATTTGGAGAGCCCATTTTAACAAGTCTGTTGTATTAATTATTATATTTTTCATTTTTGGAAGACTAACATACAAATTCACTAAAATAAGAAAATAATTCAAAGATTATAAATTGTCGAACAGAACAATTCATTAGATAATTATTTTTTTGGAATTGCAAAAATAAGGAAATAATAATGTTAGATCATTTAACAAAATACATCATTTTCTTGGACTCTTGGTCTCCTTCACTGTTTACATAAATGCGCAAAGAATGTTCTAAGATGGCTTTATCCATATTTAACAATACCAGAGAAAAAGTTTACTTAAATTACAACGAAAATTATTTAGTTTCTTAATCAAGTCAATCAAGTCAAGAAAAATATTTTTTTTTTTAATGTAAAATAAATTATAAATTTAAAAAATTTAAATCAAACATTTTTCTTTCAAAATTACCTAACCACTGTTGTATTTATATAAAAAACACTTTTATTTTTCCTTCATCAAGTGAAACTCAGTAACGTTCAATAATCTTGTATACTCTATTTTTACAATTATTTTTAATTAATTTAATAGACTTACTTGGACGATTTGAAAGCTTGTTGTTTTTATTTAGAAGTTTATCACCATTTTCGTTTTGCGATCCTAATTCTTTGGCTTCTTCAATTAAAGTTGTTCTAAAATAATAAATTTTGTTTTAATTTAAAAATTATGTTTCAAATTCGTAACAGGTAGGTCGACCTTTCTTTATCTAAATAAGAAACCTAATATAATTTTAATGGCTTCATATCGAAAAATTCGATATTCTTTTTTGCGTTTTCAAAATAGTTGTAAAATTTTGGACTCTTATATGATCGAATAACAAATATTGGTTATTTACCTTGAAATTGATTTTAAAATTATTTCATCGGTTTCATTATTGATCTGATTAACAAAGGTATTTCGATGTGATACTAAGAAGTTTTGAAGAGCTCCACATTGACAATATTCAACAACGACCATCAGTTCACCTAAAATATATGTGTGTGTACATGTATATTAATTGATTACCTTCTCTTTACTAAATATGATATGAGGTTTCATAAACTATAGTTTTTTTAAACCACGTTACCCACTTTTGTGTAATGTTTTAGTGACGGCTCCAATAAGCATTATTATGTTTGGGTGTTTTCCAATGTATTGAAGCATTTTTAGTTCTGCGCCCAATGCTCTCAGGGTAATCGTATCACTACCTTCTTTTAGCATTTTTATTGCAACTATTTGCTTCTTTACTCGTTGATTTTCAAAACAACTTAGCATTGAGCCCTGTGTAAGAATTCCTTGATAAACTGAACCAAAAGCACCTTGTCCCAATAGTTTACCTTTTAATAATGGCAAAAATTATTAAAATAACCAAATTACAAAATCCACGTCCATTTATTTTTCCGAAATAAATATAATGACTTGAAATCTATATCAATGAGTTTGGAGCGACATAAATTTACTTTAAATATGTGAAAAGAAGAATATGGTATTGAATAGTAAAACACTATCAAATAATAATTTAATAATAGACGTAAGAGAAATTGAACATTGTTAAATATTTTGTAAGACATAACAGATTTCGAACTCGGGTTTCATTAAAATAATAGCTACATTTACAAAAAAATATTTAAGAAAATAAATGTATTATAGCGAAGCAGCCATTAAATTAATAAATTTTGAAATAACGTAAATAAATAAGTAAATAAATGAATAAAATTTCCTCTAATTGTCCTACATTTAAGCCAAGATGCCAATAGCGACAGTAATTTCCATTAATTTTTCAAACGCATAACACAAAATTAACGAATACACTTATTTTAAATAAATATAATATAATGTACTTATTGATTTACCTAGAACTATTCTTTTTGAAACAATTTCATAAGTTTTATCGTACGGCAATAAATCAGCTTGTTCATCAAGTGATAAATCTGGATTTATGGAATGAGGTTTTCCACTAGTAAAATTGTTAAGTCCAAGTGATTCTAATTGATTTTTCATCTAGAATTATTGGGATTTGTTAGAAATAAAATCAACCACAAAATAAATAAATTTTAATTAAAATACTCCTTTATATTGAAATAAAATAATAATGATAATTGGTTCTGAAAAATTTTAAAATCATTATAAATCTATAATTTTTTATAAAATTACTCACTTTATTTAATTCGTGATATTTAATTGCAAGAAATATCATAACGATTAAAAGAACAATAACAAAAGCACATAAAAATATTGGTACCCAAGGTATTGTATCTATAATAGAAATTATCCTAACATATGGATCAACTTAAGTTAGTAAAAATTTATTTTTAATACCTGCAGATAAATGGATTTTAATTGGGGGAAAAGATTCATAATTCTGATCTTCCATCATTAATTTACATTGATAGCGGCCAGTGAGAGACAGTTTTGGTTTCTTAAGAATCAAAATGGATTGAATTGATTTCGTTCTATTAGAAATTTTATTTAAAATAACTTCTGTTTCTAAAATTATAAAATAAATATTTTGATTATAATTTTCATACCCAAGATAAAAACAATTATTGTAGGAAGTAAAATAGTAAATCAAGTTTCAAAAATTTATTATAATTCGCACAGCTAAGTTAAGTTTTGTGTAACAAGGGTTTAAGATCGGTACTGAGGTGAGTCCATGAAACGTTCATTAAATAAAATTATAAAAAATATAATTTCAGTGTACGCCACAAACAGTATTAAACCTATAAATGAAAGACTATGAAATATAATAACGTATTGATTACAATGAAAGTAACAACTAATATGTGTTTTGCAAATACGTTTTCAGTCCTCAAGTTTTGCGTGTGCCCAGCAATAAAGTTCGGTCACTTGAAATATGTACGAACTGAATTGCTTGAACAATAGTGTAGTAAACGATTATTTTTAAACCACCTCCTATTTGATGATATTTGATCCTCACTTCCCTCCAACCAAATCGATGGAAAGATATTCTATAACTATACATATCCGTACAATCTATTAATTTTTAACAAGGTTTATCACAGTTTATCACGGATGTAAATTTAAAATGTATTAAGACGGCCAGTTAGCAATGATACCCACGTGATCCTGTGCTTATTTAGTAGAATCTTAGTTTGAAAGATTCCAGTGTAGTTTATGTTTCAGGAGGCCCATTTATTTTTTTTTGAATCATATAATTCCTTGTTATATTATTTTTAAATGTTAATTTATGAGTTTTGGGTTATACTAAAATTAATATTTTTTTTATAAATATATGTATATATTACCAGATCTTCGATTAAGTTTACAATCGTTTTCTCCATCAGCAATTTTGCACCAGATAACTTGATGGTAGACAGAATCTATACCTTCGCAAGTTAATCTTAATTCCATTCCAGATTTCAGAAATAATTCATTATCATCCCTAGTTTGATGAATCTTACCATAATTAGAGTACAAAATCTTTGGCTTCGATAATTTTCCAATAGCTAAAGAAATTATTTTCTTATCTTCACAGCAGCTACTTTTAGCTAAACAAGAAATCAAAGCCGCATTAATATCTTTTTTATTTGTGAAACTGACTTTACTAGCTTGGTAGAATAGACCTATATGAGTTTCTTCGCCCAACTCATTAATATCAAAGTAATCATCATTTTCTGTAGAAGAATATAAGTTTACTTGTGTATAAGAATTCCAAGGTCTTATTGACCAAGTAATATTTTCCGCAGGTGGGTAAGAATAAATTTCACACAATGCTGTTCCGATTTTTCTTGATTGCAGATAAATTCTTTCGTTTGAGGATATAAAAACTCCTGGAATTGAATTAAAAAGAAATAAAAACCATGAATACTTTAATTAAAAATAAAAATAAAATAATGAAGATGTTACGTCTAGACTAGAAAAGATTTGCTGAAAAACATTTGTTGCGGTAACATTTTTTCTGCATGAATTTTCGTCACAATTTTACTATTTGTTTCTTCCAATTTTTCACGAAATGAAAATTAAAATGAACATTTTGCTTATCCTTTGCAAAATATCTAATTTTGTTTTTTTGTATGAAAAATATAAAGATCTATAAAAATAATTTAATTATAAAAAACATCTACCTTTTATCAAAATCTCAAATGTTGTGTTCTTTTGAATAAAGTCATTTTTTAATGTTAAGGTATAATTTCCACTTTGCATCACATTAAACTTATCTACGTGTAATATTATTTCGCTTTCATTTCGCAATATCAATACTGGGCCTTAAGAAATTTTAAAAAAATATTATTAAAATAGTATTAAGAATAAGAAGTGTATTTGTATGGATTTGGTTGTGGGGAAGTGAGATTCAAATAATCTTAAATAGCGTTTGGTTCAAAATTAATCGATTCTTCCTTCGAAAACATCTAGTCTAAATGCTAGATATGTAATTTTTACAAAAGGAAAAATAAAGGTTAATTTCTAAAAAGTGTTTGTTAATCATTTTACCTCGGCATGATAAATTTGATGTAGAATTCAATTTTATTGATTTATATTTGCATAGAACATGAGGTTGTGGCTCACCGGTCACATTACCCATTCTTAGAGTTATCATCTCAATATGACTATTAATAATAATTTGTTGTCTTAAAAATGGAGTAAATGTTATATAAGGTTTTTCTGTAATTAAAAAAAAAAAAATTTTGTAATATTGTAAATTATTGTAAGCAGAAAATTAAAATATAATATCTTTTTCGAATATCTACATATATATACTCACTTATGGGTGCAATTAATGTTATCTGAAAAATATGATTGCCATGAACTATTCTGCATACAAAAATTCTTTCAGTTTCTTCATAATTTATATCTTTTAAAAGTTTCTCATAACTTATACTTTTTGTATTGGTTTTGATAATTTTTTCATCATCCTGTTATTTAAAAAAAAGTTTTCATAATTTTCATAATTTAAATACATGTATATTTCGAAGGGTTTGTCAATTATTTAGCAATAATTTAAAATTATTTAAAATTTCAAGTAATCACTTTTAATAACTTACAATCATTTACTTGACTATCCATACAATCACAAAATACTTAAAATAATTTAAAAATTATGTTTGAAATCATATGAAATAATCTTAAATCACTTGCAATATTGCAATTATTGAACCACTAAATTGGCTTGTGACAAAAATACCTCGGTAGGTTTATAAAATGCAATGTTGACAGTATGTTCTGTACACAATTCTGAACATTAGATTTCAAGAAGAAACTATTTATAACGAAATTCATAAAAAATTTATCATCATAAGTATGTAAAATTCATATTGTCTAAGTTCATGCTGTATTTTGTTCAACGAATGCCAGCAGATAAGGTTGGTTTTTTGAAAAAGCAATTATAAAAATTAAAATTATATTAAAATCACATTTCAAATTTATTTAAGATTTTTATTGTCATTTATATTTTTTTATTGTCATTTATATTTTTAGAATAATATTTTAGATGTACATTAAGTTTGAATTATTTTTGTGGTTGAAAAGGTAAGAAATAAAAAGTTTTAATAATTTGCATAAATGAACGACTAATAATATTTATTTATTTTTTGTTCATCAAAAAAGTAATCACAACATCTATGTAAACAAAAATTAAAGTTAAGCGAATTCTGAAACTGAAAAAAAAAAATTGTTTTATATTATTTTTTTAAAAATTAGTTTTATAATTGTTTAAAAACACTATTTCATTCATTTCTTTTTTTGCTAACCACAAATTTTTATTTGATAACAAAAACCGAATTGAATTTTTTTTTTTTTATATTCCATAAAATATTTCTGAGACTGTCTTGAAAATTTTTATTTGGTCTGAATACATTAATTAAAACAATTAATTTTTTTTGATTTTCATCACACTTTAAGTTCACAATACAGGACAGAATTAAATAAATATAATATAATCCAAATCGAATTAACTTTATTCACTTATGTAAAAATTTATTATTTTTTTCTACAATTT